>CAUYRT010098873.1:0-11304 GCA_963574885.1 Lepilemur ruficaudatus
CAGCACATTCCTCTTGTATAGTCTTGCAGAACCATGAACCAAATAAAACCTCTTTTCTTTATAAATTACCCAGCCTCAGGTATTCTTTTATAGCAATACAAATGGACTAAGACATTGCCTTTTCCAAAAACCTAAGTGTGAGCTCTTAAGTACCTTCTTTCTTTTCCTTCAATCAAAATTCTCATTCCTTCAGGGCACTGGAAAACAATCTGATTGAACTAGTTCTCATTACTGTGTAAAAAGCTCACAAGTCCCTAGCCTTACCATAGTACTTGTATTTTCAAAATACAAAATTCCTTACCCAAATGAATCCCTGATTGTTAGAATTTGGGTCAGTGAAATAAGAAGTTAAAAAGCCGGCTGGGCGCGTGGCTCACGCCTGTAATCCTAGCACTCTGGGAGGCCCAGGTGGGCGGATCGCTCAAGGTCAGGAGTTCAAGACCAGCCTGAGCAAGAGTGAGACCCCGTCTCTACTATAAAATAGAAAGAAATTAATTGGACAACTAAAAATATATGTAAAAAATTAGCCGGGCATGGTGACGCATGCCTGTAGTCCCAGCTACTTGGGAGGCTGAGGCAGAAGGATTGCTTGAGCCCAGGAGTTTGAGGTTGCTGTGAGCTAGGCTGACGCCACGGCACTCTACAGCCCGGGCAAAAAAATAAAAATAAAAAAAAAAACTATTTAGGCTCTCATACATTGACACAACCTTTGGGAGGGCGTTTTTGCTTAGGCTTTCAATTTTACATATGCATACCTTTCAATTCAGCAATTTCACATCTCAAAACTTATCCCATAGAAATATGTGAGTAAACATTCAGTAATTTAGGTGTAAGAATCTTCACTTTGGCATTGTTTAATATGTTTTTTAAAGAGGGAGGCTATTTAAATGCTCACCAATAGGAGATTAAGTAAATTATAACACACTGACACAATGGACTATGCTGAAACTATGAAAAAGTATAGAATATGATATGTGGTCCAATGGAAAAAAGCATAATGCAGAATATTAAGAATATCCCATTTTTATGTTAAAAATATATTAAGTTTGTATTTGGAAAGTGCTACAACCAAACTTAATAGTTTTAATTAATAGTGATTATTATTAGGGCGTGGGACTACAGGGGACTTTTCAGTTTTCTATACATTTCCATATTTGGATTCTTTTTTTTTTTTTTTTTTTGTCGGAGACAGAGTCTTGCTCTGTTGCCCAGGCTAGAGTGCCGTGGCGTCAGCCTAGCTCACAGCAACCTCAAACTCCTGGGCTCAAGTGATCCTCCTGCCTCAGCTTCCCGAGTAACTGGAGGGACTACAGGCATGTGCCACCATGCCTGGCTAATTTTTTGTGTGTATTTTTAGTTGTCCAGGTAATTTCTTTCTATTTTATAGTAGAGATGGGGTCTTGCTCTTGCTTAGGCTGTTCTCAAACTCCTGAGCTCAAACAGTCGCCCGCCTCAGCCTCCCCGAGTGCTAGGGTTACACGTGTGAGCCACCGCGCCCAGCCCATATTTGGATTCTTAATATGAATTACGTATTAACTTTTTGGCAGTTACCAGATTCTAGGAAAGATAGAGGGTGGGGGAAGGGACAAAGAGATGTTGGTTAATGGGTACAAATGGAACAGACGAAGTAAGTTCTAGTGTTCATTAGCACAGTGAGATGACTGCAGTTATCAATAATATATCATAGGCCAGGTGTGGTAGCTCATGCTTGTAATCCTAGCACTCTGGGAGGTCGAGGCAGGAGGATCACTCAAGGTCAGGAGTTCAAGACCAGCCTGAGCAAGAGTGAGACCCCGTCTCTACTAAAAATAGAAAGAAATTAGCTGTACAACCAAAAGTACATAGAAAAAATTAGCTGGGCATGGTGGCACATGCCTGTGTAGTCCCAGCTACTTGGGAGGCTGAGGCAGAAGGATTGTTGAGCCCAGGAGTTTGAGGTTGCTGTGAGCTAGGCTGACGCCATGGTACTCTAGCCCAGGCAACAGAGCAAGACTCTGTCTCAAAAAAGAAAAAAAGAAAAGAATAATTTATTATATATTTCAAAATAGCTAGAAGAGAAGATTCGGAATGTTCTTAACACAAAGAAATGATGAATGTTTGAGGTGATCAATGACTCTGATTTGATCATTACACTTTGTATACTTATATCAAAATACTATATGGACACCAAAATATGTACAATTAATCAATAAAAAATAAAGAATTATATATTAATTTTTATAATTAGAAGTAACAAGCAGACATTTAAAAAAATAAGTATGATCCATAGAGGTTTTTTTCATTTTCTAAAAAATGAAGAATTGGAGGCAACATAGTTGTTCAAAAACATGAAAATATATTGTGGTACTTCTACTGAAATTATATGTAGCCATTTAGATATAGCTTCTGGGATAGTGCTTACAATGCCAAGTGAAAAAAAAGATACAAAATTGTATAAATATTTTGAAGGTGTATTCATGTTGTAAAAAATTTTTTTAATTGTATAAAGGTGCACTATGTAAAACAAATATAACAATTGTCTATAGGTACAGGAACTGTGCATTTCTTGTGTATGTTTTGTTTGTTTTCCAAATTTTCTGTAGTGAATTTATACCTTTTCTATTACTTTTATAATGGAGGAAATCTCATCACTATTATTTCTGTAAAATTAATTTGTTGAGAAAAAGAAAATATGGGAGGCTTAGCTGTGAGTGGTACAGTACAGAATCAAATTAGACGTGGTGTGGTGGCTCATGCCTGTAATCCTAGCACTCTGGGAGGCTGAGGTGGGAGGAGCCTTTGAGCTCAGAAGTTCAAGACCAGCCTGAGGAAGACAGAGACCCCTTCTCTACTACAAATAGAAAAAATTAGCTGGGTGCAGTGGCTCGTGCCTGTGGTCCCAGCTAATCAGAGGCTGGGGCAGAAAGATCACTTGAGTCTAGGAGTTTGAGGTTGCAGTGAGGTATGATGATGCCACTGCACTCTAGCTTGGGCGAGAAAGCAAGACTCTGCCTCAGAAAAAACGAAAGGACGGTTGTGCCTGTACTTAACATGTACAGACCTTTTTCTTATCATTATTCCCTAAACAATACAATATACCAACTATTTACATAGAATTTACAGTATTTTTTGTTTGTTTGTTTGTTTTTTTAAGAGACAGGATCTGGCGCTATCTCCCAGACTGGAGTGCAGTGGCACAATCAACGCTTACTACAGCAATCATAGCTCACTGCAGCCTTGAACTCCTGGCCTCAAGTGATCCTCCTGCCTCTCAAGTAACTAGGACTACAGGCACATGCTCCCATACCCAGCTAATTTTTTAATTTTATTTTTTGTAGATACAAGGTCTCACTGTGTTGCCCAGGCTGGTGTCAAACTCCTAGCCTCAAGCAGTCCTCCTGCCTTGGCCTCCCAAAGTGCTGGGATTACAAGCATGAGCCACTGAGTTTGGCCTACATAGCATTTACATTGTATTAGGTATTATAAGTAATCTATAGATGATTTAAAGTATATAAGAGGATGTGTGTAGGTTATATGCAAATACTATACCATTTTATATAAGGAACTTGAACATCCGTGGATTTTGATATCTGTGGGGAGTCCTGGAACCAATGTGCCACAGATACCAAGGGACGACTGTGGTTGTGAATAGTTAAGTGTCTATGATTTTCCCTATTGCACTCTGGAACCAGATGTTCCTGTGATCAGTTCTGGGCTTTGTTAACATACAGAATGTGTTTCTTCTTATGGGTTAATAATTACTAATGCTGCTGCCTGTTTACTTCCTGCTTTATTTAGGTTTCATGTCCTTAGCAAGCTACTGAGCTTCATGGCACCTATTGACCATACTACAATGAATGATGATGCCAGGTGAGTAATAGATTAATTATATGTCTCAAATGGCTTCGTGACAGCCTGATATTGACCTGTTCTACTGCCTGTCACTCTCTCTGTTTCTTCTTATCAGCTAACCATTTGTCATTGGCATCATAGCAAGGGTCACATCTCTTCACTCCCATAATTACAATAAAACCAAATCAAAAAATTCTGTAAATCTCAATGCTGCCTCATGGTTTGCTTTTGCTGTTTAGTTTTGTTTGTAACTTTAGCCCAGCTGCCAAAGACATCGGAGCCTCCTCTCCACGATGGAGAATCAGGACGGCACATGTGCTTGCTGTATGTGTTTGGGGGTTTTGTGCACATACTTTTCTTTTTAAAGTGGCTTTAGAGAGACGTGTGCATGTTTGTTGAGGACTATGAGCATTTTTACAAAAGAAATATATGTTTGTTTTATAAAGCTCAACAAGATAGAAATATTTACAGAAAAAGATATATGCTCATTATATTACAATTCAGAGATAACTATTTTTAAGAGTAATTTATACTTATTAATTGGCATTGTCTTTAGATGAAGAGCTTCCCCTTCTCCCTCATTTATCATCAATTTATTCATTTGTATCGATATAGACTCATACTCTGCTGTTTTAGTCAGTGAGTTATATTTACTTTGATGTTAAAATTGTCCCCATTATTGAAGATGCCTTCAGATGAGTATGTGTCCTTTTGAGTTGTCTCCAGTAATTCTTTGAGTAGTTCCTTGCTAACACAGAAAGGTGTTCAAGGATCA
This sequence comes from Lepilemur ruficaudatus, assembly GCA_963574885.1. NCBI lineage: Eukaryota > Metazoa > Chordata > Mammalia > Primates > Lepilemuridae > Lepilemur > Lepilemur ruficaudatus. Next base: position 4,607 of record CAUYRT010098873.1, read on the forward strand.
TCTTATCCTTGCCTGTTCCAGCCCTGGAATCAGTCTTTCTTGAAGGAGCGCTGGTTCTGTTTAGTGGATAATGGTATTTAGAAACCAAGATCTGGGTACTAGGGGTGCTCATTGTTACTTCGTATTGTTGTTTCTAGGCCCTCTCAGCTAATGGAGCTAGGAAATGTGTGTGTATCCATATACAAACACACAGAAAACAACCTCTGTTAGCATCTCAGAGTGTTTCAGTTTTTATGAGTTCCCTTTCAGTATGTTCTCATTTATCTTTTTTATATGATTGAAATTATATTCTATAAATATTTTATATATGTATTTTCATGTCACTAAAATAATCCAAAATTTTTAAATGACTGTAATATTTTTATAATGTTATTTATTTAGCCATTCACTGATTGTTGGACGTTCAGATTGCTTTTAATTGTCATTATTGTTAATGCTGTGGTGGGCATTTTTAAACAAATATTTCACAGCAGAAATTATTGGTCATAGTGTAGGCACAGGTGGTTTTTGCCAGCTTTATCCTCGAACTACATAGAACCTTTTTATTTTAGAGTGTTTATAATAGTTTGCTACCAAACCCCATCAGATTGTCCCCTGCCCCCCAATCCACCTGAGAAGTGTATCTGTAGTTTTAGGTGAATACTATTATTATTTTTCTTTTCTCAGTGCTTTTAAGTATAAAACATCTTATGAATGATTCTGAGTACATTTATATCTGTCTTTGTGACCTCATCTGCTCTCCTGTGCTTTGCAAGTGAATGCCTAGGTATGGCTGTTTTTTAATTCGTTTATAAATCTAGTCTGTTTAAAAATTGCGAGTAAAATGAGTGCATCTTAAATTTCCTGTCAGGATGATGTGAAAAAATTACAACAATAAGAAAGCAAAACTAGATGTTTGGAATTAAACCAAGCCCTTTAAGGTTATGTTATTATCCCAGACATCAATTGAAACCTGGTTTAAATATTAATGGTATCTTTTGAATACAGTGCTACTGAATCATTCGGAAATCAGCTTTCATTCTTCGTTGGGATTTTTCTTGCATCACTTAATAGCTCAGGGGCACTTAGTTTTTCCAGAATCGTATCTGTATTTACTCATAATTTCTGAGGGTCTGCTATATGCTAGACATAAAAATTATTTGAAAATGACTTTGTTAGTATTAGTTTGAGTTTGATCTTCAAGAAACGTAAAACCTGACTACAGAGACAAATGGAAGTTTATTTTTTTCTGAGAGGATATTCTAGGGGTGTTGAGCATTCTTTGGCAAAGGTTTTCATTTCTCAGTGATGTTAGGACCAACATCTCTTGGTCTTTGCCCTGTGGTCCCACAATGGCTGCTGCAGCGTAAGCCATCAAACATGCATTCAAGGCAGGAAGAAGAGAATTTGTTTTTTTTTTAATCAGAAAAGTAAAAGCATCCCCAGAATCCCCTTCAGCAAGCTTTGTCTTGTATTTCATTGGCCATAACTGCGTAACATTGCCACCTGAGGTAGAGCAGGCCAAGGGAGAAGAGGTCGGGAATGTGTTTGTTGAGTAATAATCCATGTGGCATTTATGGAAAAAAAGGCTGTCCCTTGTGGACTGATTACTAATGATTAGCATGTTCTCCAGCTGGTTTAGCCACTTAACAGGGAATTTAATAATAGTTTTGTAGCTGGAGAACTGAGCATTTGTTTTCACCAGAGTACAGTGTAGTCCTATTGTGTTTCTTAAAGAGAGGCACACATCCGTATTCCTGCTCTTGCTTTAGAATTTGAATAGACCAGATTAACTATGGGGACAATAACTGGGTATTAGCTCTCTCTCCTAGTAGTATCAGAACTTCCAAGGCCAGTAGGTATTGTTACTTTATCTTAAGTAAGAAGGAGGCAGTAGTAGTTTGTCCTTTGTTTTTCTTTAGTGGAAAAATGAAAGTGGAACCAATCTAGTACTGTGGAAATAATCTAGTACCGTTCTATTCTACGTCCCATTCGTATACCACAGATGGAAGCTTTCATAACTGTTAGAATATCAGTATTACTGCATACTATTTTGTCTCAAGTGGTTAGTTTTGGTTTTGCTAAGTTACAGATATATCATTCTTGGTGTACGTGTTTGAATAGAGTTTTTTGTTTGTTTTTTTAAATGATTTTGCGGTAGAGAAGTGCTTTATAAGCATGACAACAGAGCCAGAAACCGTAAGGGAAAGTGTTAATAGACCTGACTACATAAAAGTCACATTGAAAAAGGAATCAGAAGCTAATAGGTAAAGATAAACTGTAAAAAAAATTTTTACTAGATGAGTATTTCTCTACTATGCAAAGAGTTTTTACAAACCTCTAAGAATATTTCAGTAAGAATGATGGACAAAGCATGTCAACAAGCTGACTTAAAAACCATAAAAGAAAAATCTCAAATCCAGAAAACATAAAGACATTCAACCTCATTAATCAAAGAAATGCAAATTAAAATGAGATTTCAGCAAGGCACGTTGGCTCACGCCTGTATCCCAGCACTTTGGGAGGCTGAGGCAGGAGGATGGCTTGAGGCCAGGAGTTCAAGATCAGCCTGAGCAACATAGCAAGATCCCCATTTCTACAAAAAAAATTTTTTAAATTAGCTGGATATGGTGGTACGTACCTGTAGTCCTAGCTACGTATGGGATGCTGAGGCAGGTGGATCACTTGAGCCCAAGAGTTCAAGGTTGCAGTGAGCTGTGATCATGCCACTGCACTGCAGCCTGGGTGGTAGAGGAAGAGCCTATCTATAAAAGTAAAAGGAGATTTCATTTTTTCCTTACTCAGTTGGAAAACATTAAAAGGATTGGTAACCTCCAGTGTTGATGGTGTAAGGAAACAAGCACTTTCGTATGATTTTGGGGAATGTAATTCACAAAATATTTTTGGAGGGCTATTTGATAATGTGTTTCCAAATTTTAAATGTATATGTATCTGTTAATCCTGAAAAATCTGCTAGGAGTTGACCTAAGGAAATAGCTAGTTGCCAAATGTATTTGTATCAAGGATCTTTACTGCAACATTGTTTATAATGGAGAAAAATAAGAAACCAATGACCATCAGTAGGGAATTATTAATAGTTAAATAAATCACAGTAAAATTATTCAGTGAAATTATAAGCAGCTGTTAAAGGATGGAGTAGAGTTGTATGTATTAACATAATATTAAGTGGAAAAAGTAAGCTACAAAATCCTATCTATGGTGATTTCATTTTTGAGTAAATATATATATATGATAAAAATAAAAAGGGACGCCTTTAAAAAAATACTATACTGTCATGGGAAAAGCTCCAGGTTATTTTGTTACCTGGAAAAAGAAACATTGTAATATGATCCATTTTTTAAAAATAAAAAACATACATATATATTTTACAGTGCTTAGGAAAGTGTCCGGCAAGTTCGTATATCATAATATTAAGAATGTTTACTTGTGAGGAAGGGATTGGGATGACGAAGGGAGTGAAGGGAGACTTTCAGTTTTATTTTTTATGCTTCTGTTTGACTCTAATCTTTTGCCATGAGGATGCATTCCTATTAGTTGTCATTAAAAAATAAGCTCTGGAACAATGTACACCAAACTTCATCTTTATTGTTGGGTAGGGTGAAGTAGAAGACACATTTTACTTTCCATTGTATGTATTTCTGCAGTGTTTGAATTTTTTTTTTTTACAGTAAGCTTATATTGCTTTATATCAACAGAAAAAGAGATGTTTTCATTTTGAAAATTACATATATAAAATAGAGACAGTGGGAAGGTCCTGATTATTTCTCTATTGAAGTATATAAATGAAACGTCTTCTCCCTCGTGGTTTCTATCCTAAGCTGGCTTTTTAATACCTGGCCAGCTTCTTTTCCAACACCCCCTTTCCTCCCTTCACCTTTTAAATTGTGGTAAAATACACATAACATAAAATTTCCTGTCCTTTTGATTTCTTGTTTTGAGAAGCAGCTCCACTTGCGGTTCTTAGCTTACCCAGGTCTGGAGAGAGAAGCCCTCCTGTTTTCCTTAGTTCTTCCTTGCTTCCAGTTTATTTTTTCCACACAAATGTCTAAACCAGATTACTGCCCAGTGGTTGGGGTGGGGGTGCAGTCCAGGTGCTCATCCCTGAATCTCCTCATATCCCTTGTCCAGTGTGAGCTCAATAAATTTGCACTTGGTTGAATTGAATTGAATTGAAACTGGAACATAGCTTCTCATTACCAGGGGGAGGAGGAGGAGAGAGAGAGAGACAGAGATCTTTAACACAGGGTATTAAAATATCCTAGTGGAGAAAAAGTACTATCTTTAAAAGGGTAGTGGCATCTTCATTTTGTTCTTATTGTGTGGTCTGTGTAGTGCTATCTGTTTAGTTAATTTCTGCTGATACAAATTCTTTTCTCAAGCTAGGAATTTTTCTCTTCAAGATATCTGTTTTAAAAAAAAAAAACCTTTTTAAATGCAAAGTAGCCCAGTTGTGTTCCTGTGTTACCAAATTTCCCTTTGGGGCATCTCTTTCTAGGTAGACTTTGGATACTGGTTTAAATGCTTTCAGGTCTCCTTTGTTAGTGAAAGTCTCATGTAACCCCTGATGCTTTATATGTGCTGGTTCAGTAGATCTTTACTCTTCTCCGTTATGAGGTAGACAGGTGGTTTGTATTGCATGCCTGATGAACATTCCCAGTACTGAGAGAAGACAAAAGAAATCCCACTTGCTTACGTGTTATGTGTTTGCATGCAAGAGAGGAGGTTATCATGTGCCTAAAAATGATCACTGGCTTTGCTAAAGCCTTGATAGTCTTGGTATAGGGCCAGCTCCCAGGACAACACTGCTTGCCCTTCAGTCATCTTGGTAAGAGGCAAAGGATTGTGTGATTCTGTAGAGACAGAGTTATCAGTGGGCTAAGGAGGAGAAAAGGCTTGACATCTCATTGGTAGAGAATCCCTCTAAGCATATTGTCATCACCAAGAGCGAGTCAGTACTTGCGTGATTTACAAGGTGGTTGTTCACTTCTCTCTTTTTTTTTTTTTGAAACAGAATCTCACTCTGTTGTCTGAGCTAGAGTGCCGTGGCGTCAGCCTAGCTCACAGCAACCTCAAACTCCTGGGCTCAAGCAATCCTCCTGCCTCAGCCTCCCAAGTAGCTGGGACTACAGGTGTGTGCCACCATGCCCGGCTAATTTTTCTTTTTACATATATTTTTAGTTGTCCAATTAATTTCTTTCTATTTATAGTAGAGACGGGGTATCACTCTTGCTCAGGCTGGTCTTGACTCCTGACCTTGAGTAATCCACCTGCCTCGGCTTCCCAGAGTGCTAGGATTACAGGCGTGAGCCACCCTGCCCAGCCTCTTGTACATATTTTCTACAAAAGCCCAAGTCAGACTAACTCTATCCATTCATGTCTGGCTGGGACTTCTCGATATTCCCTCTCTACCCGCTACTTGTTCTAATGTTTTACCTTTCACAACAATCAAAACACAACCCCAGTGATCACTCAAATCACAAAAGGAAAAGTTGGAAAATCCTATTTTGAGAAATAAATACCAGGTCAATGTAGTCACATGTTCTTCAGCTGAGGCACCAGAATTTCTGATTCTAGGAAACCGTGTCCCAGCTGTGCGGATCTCAGCATGGCATGAATAGCACCTCAACCTTCTAAGTCAGAAGCAGTCAGTGACTCTGTACATCTCCATTCGATTTCTGAAACAATCTAAGTGATAGATAATGCTATTCATTTGTGTAAACAGTTGACTTCATAAAAGCTATGCAGTGGTGGACAGGAGCATGATAATATATCCTAGTCCTCTTTTCCTTTCTACAGGATGTCAACATTCCAATGGTAAATGGTCATGATAGACACATTCATTTCAGTGACCATCATTTATTTCCTCAGTGTTCTTTATTTGACAATAGGTTTTAGGTAGAAATAAATATTGGGGGGAAAAAAGTCAGAGTCAGACAATGTCTCAGTTCATTTGTGCTGCTATAACTAGATACCACAGACTGGGAAACTTACCAACAATAAACATCTGTATCTCACCGGTCCAGAGTTCTGGATCTTGGAGGTGCAAGATCAAGACACCAGCAGATGCAATGTCTAATGGGCTTAACCCTCTGTCAGCTCAAGATGAAACTTTGTTTCTGTGTCCTCACACTTTGGAAGGAGGGAGGGCAAAAGGAGACAAAGTGAGTGTTGTGTCCTCATGTTGCAGAAGAGGTGGAAGGAACAGGCAGTGCCTTGGTTATGAGGGCATTAATCTCATACACGGGGGAGCGCCCTCCTGATTCAATCACTACCCAGAGGGCACTACATTTATTACCAACACCTTAAGGGTTGAGGCTCAACAGGAATTTCAGAATGACACAAGCATATAGACCATAGCAGACAGGGATAGCCTATTCCTGACAAAGTCAGCATATAACCACATAGTAAGAAAGATCAAACTGCTTTGCTTACCTTTGATTAAAGATTTCTTATACAAAGGGTTTCATTACTCACATTCATTTATCATCACCAGAAATGACTTGTTGATATTACATATTATAACTTCTGATACCATGCACTGGTGATGCAACCCTTCCATAATATATTTGTCAAAAATGAAAAATCTGAATCTAATCAATGAAAAATATTCAATAAATATGATTAGAGGGTCATTCTTCAAAATAACTGGCCAACGTAACTCAAAAGGTTCAAAGTATTGAAAAACAAAGAAAAAGTTA
>CAUYRT010098878.1:0-32613 GCA_963574885.1 Lepilemur ruficaudatus
TACAACCAACACTCCATTTTAAGTGTACAATTAAATGATTTTCAGTGAATTTACCGAGGTGTACAGTTAATCACATAAATCAGTTTTTGAGGAATTCCTTTCCCCTATTGAGACCCCTAATTCCGCTCCCCAACTACTGTAGACTTTTTTATACTGTACTTTTGAACAATCATCGATACACTAGCTTCCTAATACCCTCCTAAAAATATGAACTCCTTTCCCTGGCTTTCAAAGCAATCTCCTAATAGACCCCACCCACAACTCTGAACATGTTTTTATAAACCAGCTACTCTAATTTTGCTTATTTCCTCACTATTAAAAATATATCTCTCTCATTTTCTGTGCTTTCCAACATTGGTTTACCTTCTCTGGGCTGTCATTTCTCTCTTCACCTCCGCATGTAGATGTATTATACCCAAAGAACAATGAGATTCTCCATGAAAACCTTTCTGACCCCCCCCTTTTCTTAGACTTTATTACAAAACTACTAAAGAACTTATCATTTGGCCACTACAGGATTTTTTTTTCCCCTCAATTATACTGTTATTTTCAGGGTTTTTTGTATGTAAGTACTGTCCTCTTAATTCGATTATTTCCATGCATTTGGGAAATTTTCCATTTTTGTTCCTAGCCACATCCTGGGGAAGAGGCTCATCACTGACTTTACATTAAACAGCTATGAGTTGGAATTCTGGCTCCTGCAAATTCAGCTATGTGAGCTTAGTTAAGCTGTTTGATACAAACCTCATTCTTCATCTGTAGCAGAATCATGACCATAACTTTTTTTCAAAGTGTTGTTGTGAGCACTCTCAAAGCAAAAGTATTGTCCATCTAGTTGACTAACAATAGTATTTGATAAAGATGTATTGATAAATATTTAGATAAAGGTTATGATAATATATAATCACGTTTATCAGGTTTATATTGACACAGAGCAATTCAATAAATGCTCAAATCCTAGACCTATTCATTTGTCAATTGGCTTCACAGTTGAGTTTAGCTGAGATTTCGTGATTTAAACTTCTCTTTTACTATAATGGGGGTAATAACAGCTTCCTCTCTGAGCATCATAAGACATTTGGAAGGTGAATGCTGTCATGGGGCTCACAAGATAGGTGCTAGCTAGGGACAGAAGTGTTCTACAAGTGAGAGAGACATTGCTCTCCTGTCTATAAATATAAAGATGATCTGGATCACAATGTCAAGTGTTACCTCACCTCATGGAACTTGTGATTTAAAAAGTTCTCACATTACAAAAGAATATTTAACAAACTTATTTTAAATCAATAGGGTTTTGTTCTAATTTCTGCATTTTGGGTTTAAAAGTTTCCCAATGTTCTCATTGGACTAGGTGTGGTGGTAGAATCCCAACAAGCCCTCTAAAATGCAGAGTGCAGCATAACCAGACTTCTTGGCTGTTGTCCAAAGTGAATTATTAATAAAGTTTAGAAAACATTTTCCTTGGCCCTCCAATTACTCTTTAATCCTTAAATGCCTTACTGATATTGCAGTGCATAAATGGTTCCCTAGCAGCTTAGTATTCATTGTAGGTTGAGAAAGAGATAGCTAGGGTTGTGATAACATTAAAGGGTCTTTAGAATTTCCCGGGACATGACAGACAAGGTGGAAATGTAAAAAGCCTAGCTTTGGCACCAGACCAAATTGTATGTGAATACTGGCCTTTCAGAAATTAGCTCTGTGATTTTGAAAAACCACTTAACTCTTTGAGCCTCCTTGTCTTCATCTATAGAATTAGGATAAACACTAACTGCATTTTCAGATTTGTTGTCAAAATTACGTGGAATGAAAGTGATTATAATATTGTACACTGCTTTGCATTTCAAAATCCCTCTCATTTGGGGTCAAGTGGCATTAACTATGAAAAGGATTACAGAGAAGGGAAAAATGGAATCTTAGAAAGCATCGTGAAGCATAATGGGCAATAGCGTTAAGTGGTATATAAATTAGGATAATGCTAGCTGCTATAACAGATAAATCCCTAGAAAGCTTTACTGTAATAAAAATTTCTTGCTAACAATTCAGTGAACATGGTCAGTAGCTGGCTTTTCACGTGGTGATGTAGAGACCCAATTTCATTCATTTCATGATCCTACCATCTTTCAGAGCATCTCAGTCCTTCATTTTTTGCCAGTGGGCAGGAAAGAGTATGGGTGGTCTGGGAGGTTTTTATAGGCCAGGTGTGACAGGGATCCTCATTGTTTTCATCACATTTCAAAGCCTTCAATTATATGGCCACATTAAATACTAAGAAAGGATGGGAAATACAGTCTAGCTCTATGCCCTGAAAGAAAGGGAAATGGGTGTGATAGTTAATAATTTATGCCACAAGTGGGTAAGTATCAATTAGCAAAGGAATCTGGTGTAATGAGGGAGGGATGCAGGCATCAAATATTTAAATTATTAAATTTAGAAAAATTGTGCTAGTTATTGAGACCTTAAAAGAAACTTCTTTGGAGAGAGGAAAACAAAATGGGACAGGCAATACACAGAACTTGAAGTGATAGGCATCCTTTTAACAAGAGTAAAGGTAACCAAAAACTAGAAAAAAATCTGATCAACTAGAATTTAAAGTTTCATGAAATGCTTTAATTTATAGTATTAGCTTCCTAACAAAAAAATCCACTGTTGCAAGTAAAATTAATTAGTGGCAAGGCCTAATGTTATCTGGTTGGTTACACCTGGGAGGAATTCTATATAGAAATAAAATAAATTAGGAAGTGTTTATTCCACAGTTGAGGGGGGAAAAGGCATAATGGAAACATTTTAAATGTCAAGGTTTAAAGGGCATTGAAGGTTAAATGAGTATCAAATGCTTCAGAGAACTTTTGGTACTACTGACTTTAATCACGGTAAATGATCAGAGATACGACATATAGCTGCGTATCTGCCTTGTTTTGCCTTGTCTACTTTGGTATAGCTATTGGAAAGTTAATCACCTACATCATGAATCCTTACCTAGGAGACTTATACTTAGTGTCCCTGAGGTTTGGAGCAGTTGTGTAATATGCCTCTTGAGTTGCTTTTCCCACCTTATCAGTGCCCTGGAGCATCAAGCTACCAAGTTTGCAAAGAAGAAAAGTTACATATCATGGTCTCTTTCTTAGCTGATGTCCTTCTTTCTGCTCAGATGGTTACATTTTTCTCTTAATGCAGGAGATTCATGGGTATTTTATTGGCTCTCTTGCTTATTTCTTGATTATGCCAGTGGTTATTTTATCGATAATGAATAAGGAAGTTTCAGTGTGTTAGGCGGCATCTGAATTTGACCAAACTCTCCTGCTCCCAAACAAAGAACTGGAGGGATATTTCAATTCAGCAGACACTCTCCCCTTCCTTGGTATTCAAATTCTCTTGCCATAATGTCCTGGACCAAACATCTCATTTTCTTCATCTTTTTGTCACCAATCTTTTTGTCTCCAATCCCTCTCCCTTGTCTCTTTCAGTTTTAATATCGAAGAAGTTAATACTTCTGCCAAACCAATAAAAAAAGTCAATGAGGAATTCAAGTAAGTCAAAGCAAAATATGGAAGTGTTCTTCAGTGGAAAAAGCTTTGGAACCCACAAATAAATATAGATCAGCAAATTTCAGCCTGTGGGCCAAAACCCAGCCTATTGTGTGTTTTGTACAGCTCATGAACACAGCCAGGCCTGTCCCTTTAGGTGATGTCTAAAGCTGCTTTCCTGTGGCATGGCAGAGATGAGTTGTTGGAACAGAGCCCATATGTGGACTCCTGGGCCCCAAAGACTAGAACATTTACTATCTAGCCCTTGGTAAAAAAGTTTCACTGACCTCTTACTTAGGTTGTCATAGATGAAATTGAAGGATATTCCAGGTATAAAGAAATAGAAGTGTTGTGGCAGAGAGGTAAATATAAGCAAGTAATGAACAATAAGCAGCAAGCAGATTATAAACTATAGCAAGTAAACAGTAAGAACTACACACACACACATACACACACCATATGCTGGAAATAAATGAAGGGAAGCATCTGGTTTTTTAGAATAGTGATTTTATTCTTTTCTCTCTTTTCTTTTTTCTTTCTTTTTTTAAATCCTTCCCAGTACTTACATGTCTAAGAACAAAGGAAGGAACAGCATTGCTGGCTTATCAAATGCATTTAGCTTCAAAAAGCTTCATGATTCCCCACGTGTCTATCTCTAGACACTTATCTTTGTTATCAGTTTGTCTGGGCCAATATTGACTGATTTAAAATGGAAATTCCTAGAGGAACTTGTATTTATCCCTGCTCAGTTAATGAACAGAGGACATTTTCTATTATTCTTCAGGGTCACTAAACTGGAACCTGTCTTGAGAATTACATGTACTTTAATTAAAGCTTAAATATAACAAACAAACATGTTTGCCACTTTTCATATTTTTCTTGTGGCCAGGCATCATTGATAATGAGACTAAGGTCATTGACTTGATCCTGATGTGGGCTACTTAACTCTGGTCTGTTCCAAGTTAACAAACATTATGAAGCTTTTACAGTGTACCTGGCATTGGGCAAGTCATTAAGATGATGAAATTGATTATTGCACATCTACTTTCTTCAAGGATCCTAGAGCCTAGTGGGAAAGATCAGATAGTCTGGTGTGTCAATGATTGGAGTTGCAAGTAATACTATACAAAATATAGATAAATTGCTACAAACACTTAAAAAAGGAAAGAGTAAGAAGGATTATAAAAAATTCTATGAGAGAGACTGTATTTACAGAATGCCTCAAAGGTATATACAATTTTTTTTTGTAGGAAGGTGGAGACAAGGAGTTTACAGGTATAAACAAAGCACTTGAAAAAATATATTTAGTAAACACTACTAGCTTCCAATTTGCTCAAAATACAGGATATACACATGGGAGTAATGAGATGAGATGTTTGCAGAGAGTCTGGAAAGTCAAACTGAAAAATGTAGATTTCATTTGCTAAAGTAAGAAGAGCACTGGTGAATTTTAGGCAGTGAATAATTAAAGAGTGGCTAAGAAGAGCAGCCTCACCGTTTGCATAGAATCATTTGGAGTTTGAAAAGACAGGAGAGAGAAAGTTAAAGATCTATTGTAGTAGTACTAGGAGAGAAGTATATAATCTCCAACTAGGATACTGGTGGTGAAGATGGAAATGAGATAGATCTGAGATAACAGTACAGAGACCAAGTCTAGAAGACTGGGAATATAATTTTCATGTTGATAGAGAAAAAATGAAAACCATTTTCAAGCCTAGAATGCTCATTAAAAATAACTTTTTTATTAAATGGAAAATTAAAAAGTCATAGGAAAAGTTAGTATATGGGGATGTGTGGGGAACTATGGGAACTTTGCACTTGGCATTGGCTTAAGGTGCAGGTGAAATCTCTGATAAAGTTATCTGGCAGGACTGGATTTGTGAGAGAGATTCTGGATGAACAGACAGATATGAAACTCTCCTACATAGAAGTTATTTACACAGATGTTATTGTAATGGGCACAATTTCAGAAGATGCATGTATAGAAAGAGAAATGATGAAAGTAAAATCTTGGACCATGGCATGTTTGAGAAAAAACGAAGTCATTCATGGAAAAAAATAATAAAGGGTGCCAGAAATAGATTATCAGCTTAATTCTATATGCAGGCAGGAAGGCTACACCATTTTAGGCAATCTTATCATAAATAGGCAATAAAGAAGCCTGGGAATCTTCATAAAAACTTGTATAGTAAAATCTGCAGCCGAGATACCATACTAAATGATAGCTAAGTTAGTGTGTAAGTGTGCTTAGCAGAAATGTAGAAGTTTTACTCTGAGTATTAGCCAGAAATCAGAGATTAAGAAATTTTAGGGGCCTCAAATGTCATCTAAGTGTTCTTGGTTTTGTTTTAAGAGAACATGTTTGGATCAATGTATTAATTTAATCTTGTAAGAGGCAAAAGCTAACCAATCATGATTGATTGTTGTACAGTCTGTCTGGAAGAAGACTATGTTAATGAAAGAGAGTGAAAAGCTTGAATCCTTTGAGAAAGAGATCACATGGCTTGAATTTGTTGATGCATCTCCAGCAACCCTCCAGAGAGGGTTTTCAGAGGAGCTGGTGTGCCTACCCTCCCCTCCTTACCTGATTTTCCAATTTAGGTGCCTGAAATGATCCTAGGTTTATGAATCCTGCCATTAAGACTAACTCATAAGGCTAACTCTTCTTATTAGATTCCATGCCCACCATACAATATTTTGATGATGAGTTGGCCATTCATGTAGCTTGTGGAACAGAGGGTGAATGTGCTGACTAGATATATGCTGGTTCACTTGGCATAATATGCTAGTAAATTGGCATTCTGATTTATACAGACTATTCATCTGTGGATATATTGACAAATTTGAGTTTCTAGACCTGTTTTCATGAAAATAAGACATGAACTCTAATATACTACACTTCTGTTTTCCATAGATTTCATCTCATCTCACCTCTTAGCTGCAACTCAGTCTTTATAGGCAGGGATTCTACTCATGTCCTACTGCTCCTAGGTTAAGAGCCCCATTGTTTTGGTTGCCCAGTGCTGTTTAACAAACCACCCTTACACTTAAGTAGTTTAAAACAATAATTTATTATTTCTCACAAAATATGAGGTTGGGGATGGGCTTAGTAGGACTGTTCTACACACGGCACCTGATTGGGTTGGAACTCCACCTTGAATGAGGACTGCTTCTCCATGAACGTGTTTGGAGAGGGTTAGAGCCGCTAGGGACTGGATGAGCATTTCTCTCTCCTGCATATGGCTCTTCCGCATGCCTGACTTAGGTGTTCTCTGACTGCATGGGGTCTCAGTGTAGCTGAACATCTTTCATGGAAGCTGGCTTCCAAGAGAGAGGGAGTAGAAGCTGGCAGTTATCTTAAAAGCTGGGAGGAAACTGGCACGTCATAGCTTCTGCTACATTTTATTTGTGAAAGCAAGTCCAGTCAGATTCAAGGGAAGGGAAATAGACTCCAGTTTCTGATGTGAGGAGTAACATGCACAAAATGTGAAGGCAAAAATGGTTGCTATCATATCTATAGGCAACAGGCACATAATAGATACTCAACAAACGTTGAATAAATGTGAATAAATTAATGAATGAATAAATTGGAACAAAAGAACTCTTCTACTCAAAATAAGATCTAATATTCTTTCCTTAAATTTATGCTTACCTCAAAGAGCCTTATGGTAGTATTAAATAAAATGGAAAGTCTAATTTTCCTGGACAATAGTATTTAATTTGATTCCTCATAAAAAATTAAAGAGAGGGAATTTCAGAATAACTCTGAAAATAAAATACTAATAGATAATATATATACGGTTTTCTATGGACTAGGCATTCTTATAACTTTTATATTTAATAGTCATAAAATCTTATAGATGAGGAAACCAAGACACAGAGCAGTTAAATATCTTGCCCCAAATCACATTGCTAACAAATTGCAGAGATTAGATTTAAACCAAGATCATAACCATTATACTATATCATCTCTCCTGCCTAAAAGACAAAATAGGTTTTACATGGAAATATATTGTTTTTTCTTTCATTCATCTACATCAACTTTCTATCCTTGCTTTCTATCTTCTATGTCCCTGGTAAAATTAGAATTCTAATTATTGTATACTTATAAAAATGTGATAAATTGTCTTCACATGACTCTTCAAATACATGACTTTATGCTTACTAATTATACCCCTCTATATAACTGAGTGTATTTGACTTGGGGATAGGACTCCATTAGTCACTCTCAGCACATCACCTTGGAGAGCAAGGGATAAATATGGAGCATTTAATGAGAAACAGTTGGGATTTAATTATTAATAAGTTTACAGTAAGATTTTGTAAAAATACTTGGGAATTCTGATGCTGGTTAATGCAAGCAACACAGGAAATCTAAAGAGAATCATACACAGAAAACTCCTGGGAATCTTTTAATTTGTTGAGGATTTCTTCTTCAACTCTTAACTCAGTTCATAATTATACAAGCAGTAATTTTAACTAATATATCCAGTTAAATCAAACTTGTATTTGATTAGGTTTCTTGTTTATATACTTAATACAAGAAAATTTGAGTGACAAATGATTAGATTTGATTGAACAATGTGGATATAACTTTATAATGTAGGTTTGAATCCTGAATCCTGACTTTTCTTTCACCGATTAAGTGCATTTGAGAGTACTAGTTAATATCTCAGAGATCTTTTCTCCATCTATAAAATGAACAAAACTATGCTTACATCACCATTCCCTAAGGAAGATTAAGAAAGAGAATACATGTAAATATCTATTTCTATGCCTGGTATATAGTGTGCAGACTTTGTAAATGGTTACATCCTTACTTTAATTTCAAATTGTCACTTATAAAATTACTGTGATTAAAATGTTTGGAAATATAAATATTCTTAAACCTTTCTGTATTAGATTTTTTAATAAAACTAACATAGCTGATTACAATGATCATTATACCATATCTTACATGGGTTCTGCAATTTAAAACTGATTTTATATTTCCTGGAATTTTCACAGCATACATTTAAAAAGCAATAATTTGTATTTCCATTTTCAGATGGAAAATATGGAGGTTGCTGAGATTCAATTATTGCCTCAGATTTCAGGACTTTCTCCAGGACTCAGCCATGTGTAGGGTAGACACAGCCTTTAGGAGGTCTTTGAAAAGAAAACCTTTTATGATGAAGGTGTTATTGAGATATTTTACCAAAGATGTGGGTTTTTGAATCCCAGCTCAACCCTCAAGCTACTCCCCCATCTGTCTTCTTTCTTCAAATAATGAAATTCTCAAAATAGCTGTCTCTACTCAACTGCCTCCACTGCCTCCTTCTCATTCCCTTTTCACTCTGTGCCAATCTGATCCTATCCCCACACAGTAACGAACCTCTGATAGCAAAATTTAATTTCCAATTCCTCCAGTCCAGCAGGACTTTGCTCAGTCCCAATCTTCCTTGATTTTTCTACTACATTTGACACTAAGGATCACCCATTCGTTTAAGCTTGCTCCCTGTGTCTTCTTTCTTTCTTCCTGACTGCTCTTTCTCTATCTTAATTTTCTCTTTCCACTGAAGGATACACACAGTCCTGATGATGGCTTTTTCTCCTCTCATTATATTCTCTTCTCGGGTGGACTCGCCCATGCATTGCTTCAACTCTGACTCTCTCATATTGAGTGCATGGAAGTCTACATCTGTAGTCTGAATTGTTTCATGTAGTGTCACATCCAAAGTGCCACTGCTTCCCATCCACTCCCACCAGGAAGGCAATTGGAAGAGAGATTTAAACACTGTTCTGAAACCTTTAGTGACTCTACAGGGCATTGTATGAAGCCTAAACAGAGATGTGAGAAAGGTGCAGAGATAAATGTCCTGTTTTAGCTGGAGGATAAAGGACCTGAAGACAAGAAGGTGGAGAATAAACTTGCGAAGCTAGTTGGAATAAAATTGTAATAACATACTAGATTTGGGACTTGTTTCTGCAGGAGACTGATAGAACTTTCACTTTTCTATTTCCTTCCTATTTCTAACCTGTAGCTCTGCTTTTAAAACCATCAAACTATCTATTTATAGGGTAGCCAAAACCCAATGAGAATATATATACATTTAGCACCATAGTTTTGCTATTTAACTATGTCCCAAATAATTTAGAATAATTCTATTGTATCTTATTTACCAAATGTTCTAGTCTTTTCAACTCCTGATCTATTGTTTCTGGTTCCTGTCTTTAGTCTTATATGTGAAATGCAATATTTTCTCTCTAGCATTTTCCTTTTACACATGTGCTCAGGTGCAAACTGTTACTAGGCCATTAGACCACACTTTGTTAACCTCAATGTGCATGGGAGCTAAATAATCACCTGACTTTGTTTCCCCTAATTCCTGTGAGCAAGTGCCTTTTGGGTCATCTGAAACTGACAAACCAAAGTATTTTGCTGAACAAAAAAATATTCTGCATCCCATATAACAGAGCACAGGTCTCATGAAAATTACTTTTTGAATAAGGCCAGAGAACATTTCACTTGCAAATCTATCTGGCCTCTACTCAAAAAAATGTGCATTTGTGCATATTCTGGACTCAGCCTCTTGAAGACCTCTGTCCAGACCTTAGTTTCAACTCCTTTAGATGCAAACAAAAACCTCAAACATGAAAACTCCTTTGCATGGAGCTCTGTAACCCAGAAGTATCAGGGCAAGGGAAGAACTAAATACTATTACTGATTCCAAATCCAGTCCTTTCCTCTTGCCAGTCCTTTGAATCCAGTGCTAATCTGCAGTGGGGAACTCGGAACTTTCAGCCTCATCATCTCTTCTAGCAAACTTTTCACCTGGTTATCATCTATTCTAGGGCCTGACATGCCTTTATTGCATGAGATATTGAATGAAATATTTTACTTTGAGCAAATAAAAATACCTGAAAGATTTAAATAGAACATTAAATTAGTTTCACCTGCTTTCCTCACTATTGCTGGAGTCTTGGAGAGAACAGAGTGAAATGACAGATCTATTTCTGCCTTTTGCAAAAGCTATCTGTGTATATAAACCATGTTGAATATCCCCCTGATAAATTTACTCTCTGGGTTACTACACTGCCTCATTCCACAGCTGAACAAGAGCAATTCTTGCCTCTTGTTGCCTTCCTATTAACTCTTTTCGTTAATAAGAAAACTTGTTATTTTGACAAGCATTTCTTGAATAAGAGATTATCAGGAAATGGACCACTACTGAGTTCTCACCATGTAGTTATCACTCTGCCAGGCTGGGGGAGAAATGCTCTGCTGAAAAGCTAGTTTCTGACTGAAAAGAAATTATAAATATCATGGAGACATACTAGTACATATGAACTACCAGCTTAAACCCAAAGCAAAAGAAAGCATCAGGGAGGGTTGTTTGAGCTGATCCATGAAGGCCACATGGAATCTCAAAGGTAGGCAGATGTGGTAAATGTTACTGGTTAGGGAAAGAAAGTCCCACAGGCATGAAAGAGCATAGCACAAGAATTCCCCCACTGTGGGCAAGAATACCACTCAATGAATGAAGCTGCAAAGATGGATCCCATCCTGATTTACTAGGGTCAGGAGAAGGTGAGGGAGGCAGGCAGGGTATAGGTGTAGATCAGGGAGTTGAACATCAGGCAAACCAACTTTGAGACTTATCAGTCAGAATCCTGAAAGCGACTACTGTCTTTGGTAGGAAAGAAAAAAAAAATCATCTCATTCGATGTTATCTTTCCAAAGAGACCATATTAATTCCAAAACAAACTATTGGCCTGAATTAGAGCCTATTAGAGCATGCACACATTTTGCTGACTCGATCTCTAATTTGAAATCCAGAAAAATTGAAAAATTATAATAGTTGCTCTTTATAGTACTTTTCATATTTTTTTATAAAGCACTTTCATAGTGATAGTGATAATATTAAGTATCATTTATTGAAGTTACTGTGTACCAGGCACTTTCCATTGTTCTTATTTGAATGCTAACAATTACTATGCAAATTAAATATTACCCTAATTTACAGGGGAGAAACTGGGTAAATGTTTAGAAAGCTTAAGTATTTTTGCCCTAGGGCATTAAAGCTATTATAGTATGTGATGGAACTACAATTTCAACAAGAGGACCTGTTACCTCAAAGTCTAGCCATTATCATATGCCGCTGGAGGGAATCAGCCATGCTGTAGAGTTCAGGCATTCAGGTTGTTAAGTAATAAATGACAGCACTTTCTAAATTTTTAATTTTTCAAGGAAATTCTTTGAAAATATGCTATCCATGACTTTACCATCTGTAGTAGGGTGTTCAACATATAAAGCTTTCTGTTATGAACTTTCAGGAACCTATTAATGGCTAAATAATGTCAGACAATAGTCATCATTTCTCTTCCTGGACACCTTTGAAGAACTCAACACTCTTGACTATTTTTCCTTCTTGAAAAAAATCTCTGCTTTGTTGGCCTTGGTTATACCCCCATGTCATAGTTCCCTCCAACCCTCCTTATTATTCTTTCTCATAATCTTCTATTAAAGCCTCTTTCTTTTAATTGCTCATTAAATGTCAATGTTCCCCAAATCATCATCTTGTTCCTCTTTTATTAGCCTACACACTCTCCTTATGTAATGTTATAGTTTCACAGTTTTAGTGTCTCCCCCACATACACACCAAGATATACATATCCTACTACCTCAAACATATTAATATGTAGCCTTACATAGAAAAAGTGACTTTTCATATTGATTGAGTGAAAGATCTTGAAATAGGGAGATTATCCTGGATTATCTGGGTGGACTCACTGTACTCACAAGGGCCTCATGGAGAGCAGGATGGTCAGAGAGGAGGAAGATAAAAGGATAGAATCAGAGATTGGAGGGAAGAGTAGATGCTGTGCTACAGGCATGGGAGACAGAAAAGGTGACCACAAGCTGAAAAATATAGGCCCCTCTAGAAGCTAGAAAAATTAAGGAAAATGGATTCTCCTCTAGAGCCTCCAGAAAGAGTTCAGACCTGCCCACACCTTGATTTTAGCCAAGTGAAACTTATTTCAAACTTCTGACCTCCAGAATTGTAAGATAGTAAATTCATATTGTTTTAAGCCACTATATTTATGGTAATTTGTCACAGCAGCAAGAGGAACTGACATACCTCCTATATACTAAGAACTTACACTGAGTCTAATCCACGTTTCCTGAACTCCATAATTATACATAACACTACTTGTTGATTATCTCAACCCAAACATCCCACAAATATATAGTCGAACTGAGTCCAACCATCACCACCCACTGAATTAGCAAGAAACCTTAAGATTCAGCCTTGACTTCTCATCTTTGCTGACACTCTTAGCCAAGAATTGTCTCAGTAGAAGATTTTGATCTACACCAACATAAACAAGTTACAGATTAAGCCACAGCTTTGCATCATAAGTTTTGCATAAAAATCATTCAAAACACTTCTTGCCAGTTACCTACCAAAAATATTAAAATGTTTCAATAAGGCACAGATAGAGTTTTTAGCTATAAGACATGCAACTTATTGGTGAACTCTGATATATGAGCTAGCTTAAATGAGAAAGGAAAAAATAGAGATACATACCAAATATAGAAAAAAGAAAAATAAAGAGCAATAAATAGTTTTCTGATATAATCCTACCACATGGTGACTAAAGAAATCTGGATTCTAGAAACGTCAGTCACATCCACACATCATTCTTCATCCCATACCTAAGATATCATGTTCAGTTTCTGATGACACTGATTTTTCAGTAATATTAGATTAATGGAGGCTTATTTAGAGAAGAATGACTGGAATGGAAAATAAATTATGTAATTGTTATATGAGGAACTATAAAAAATAAAAATATTCAGGGGGCTTAATAAAGTGCTGACATGTTATGAACTCAAAGTTTTAAAACCAATACCTGAAGAGGCACCGTGACTCACTAGAGAAAAAGAATTACCAATTATAACTTAATAGTAAGTTAATTATCATTCACATGGAATAACATATTTCGAAAAACAGTTAATTATTATTAGTGATTAAGAATAAGCTGAATAAGCATTTAGTACCAAAGCTATGGAGAATAATATCATGATATAGGAACCAATAGGCTATGAAGAATGAAAAAATAAAAGGCTTGATTTGCATTGTGATTTTACAATTGCTTTTTTGGCACGTGGACAGATATGCAAGTCATTTTATTTCTCAGAGGCTCATTTTTCTTCTCTATATATTACAAATATATTTTTTAAGTCAGTGAATTTTTTTGTAAGTGTAAGTTAAATAATGCATGAAAGCACATCACAAACTGCCTGGCAGACACAAATTTTGTTATTACTAGAAGTAGGGGGATTCAAATACCTCAGTCCAGATAACCTTTAAGATATTTCTAAAATGTGTTTCCAACAACATAGCAAAATGAGTAATAAGAAAAAAATCAACTTTGCTCTCAAAATAATTGTGAAATTCTGAAGAAATATAATAAACATACTTTAAAATGTAGATCTGAGGAAAGAAGAAAGCTAGAAAAATCCCCAAGAACCAAAATTTGAAGGAGAACTAAAAATGGAGTAATTAAGTCTTTGGCTGCTCTAGAAGCATATGCTCATCTCATTAATCAAGAGGTTTGAGTTTAAATGACATCAAAATTATAGAAGATAAAGACTGGTCTCATATGAAATGAGGAGATGGAATGAGATACCGAAAGAAATACAGAATCTTTGATGCATAGAATGAAAAATATAGGGCCAACATAGAGAGGAAAAGGAAGCTTATAGATCCTAACTCAGGCTCTAACAAGGAAAATAAAAGCATTTTTTTATAACGAAGTTGTAAACTCAGGCCTGACTTCACTCAGGCAGCTGCATGATTCAGAAGCCACCACATTGAGTATTCACGTAAAAAGAGGCCTAAACAACCTGGATAGACACAAAGACAAAGCAGTCAAGTCACACTTGACTAGAATATTAAGATTCTCCAAAGTAGATATCATACAATATGAGTTCAAAGTACACAGTTAACAATCTATAAATAAATCCCCATGAATAAGGAGGCAGAAGCTATTCTGAGTAATATTATATAGGAAAAAAAATTATTGACAATATAATTACATAAAATATAAAATACTTGTTTGTAACTAATACATAAAAGTACAAAGTAAAATACGAGAAGATCCACTATTAAAGAGAGAAGACATACTTAGAACAGCACATGATAAAGTTTTTTTGAAAGAAAAACTCATATCATTGTAAAACATCAGCGAATTCTTTAAATAATGCATTAGCACAGCTGAAGAGAGATTTAGTAAACTGGAGATTAAATTTAAAGAATGTACCCAGAGTAAGTCACAGAAAGATAACGAAATATGATATCAAGATACAGAGAATATAATGGCTGAGAATTTTTCAGACTTTATAA
Organism: Lepilemur ruficaudatus; assembly: GCA_963574885.1. NCBI lineage: Eukaryota > Metazoa > Chordata > Mammalia > Primates > Lepilemuridae > Lepilemur > Lepilemur ruficaudatus. Next base: position 14,918 of record CAUYRT010098878.1, read on the forward strand.
AAAAAAATACTTAGGTTTGGGAAATACAATATAGTCTAAGTAAAATAAGTAAAATTAGATCCATACCTAGGCTTGTTGTAGTGAAATTGCAGAATTTCATTAAAAACTATTTTCACAGGTGCAAGAAAGAATATGTAACATATTACTTTTCTATTGCTGACTAACAAAGTACCATAAACTTAATGTCTTCAAACAATGCATGTTGTCTCAGTTTCCAGGACTAGGTGTCCGCATGGAATAACTACATCCTTTGGTCAGATCTCACAAGAAAGCAATCAAGTTGTCAGTTAGGTTACTTTTCTCATCTATGTCTTGGGGTCCTCTTTTAGGTTCTTGGCAGAATTCAGTTCCTGGCACTTTTCAGCTTCTAGAGGTCTGCGTATGTTGTAGGCAGTTTATAGTATGACTTATTTCTTTAAGGGCAACAGAAGAGCATCTCTCTCTCTGGAAAGTTCCTATTTAAGTGAGTCTCACAGAGTAATCTCTCCTTTGTTTACCTTAAAGTCAACTTACTTGACAACTTAAGAGATATGCAAAATATCTTCAACTTTGCCAAATAAGGTAACCAATCATGGAGTGATTCCCCTCCCATGCATAGAGGGAAGAGGATTATACAGGAGGGTTGAAAATTTAGAGACCATTTTAGGATTCGGTATGCAACACACAGATGTTTCTGCAGTGGAATTATAATTATATGGATAGTAGGTATCTCTATAGCAACCACAGCCATCAGACAATGAAATAATATTTCAAAGTATTAAGAGAAAATAATTGTCAATATAAATTTATCAGGGAAAAATGAAGAGTTTTCATCCAGTACTTCACATTAAAGTAAATTATACAAATTATATCTTGAGAAGGAAATTAAACACTGAAGGAAGAGTTCAACACAAGAAGCAGAGTAAAGAAATTATGAAGTATGTGATTAAATCTAAAAAATTACTGATGACAATAATATATAAGACAGAAGAGTATTAGACTGAAATCCAAACTTCTTTCTGAGTTCATGGCAAAATAAGGGTAGTATTGGTTAATTTTAGTCTCCTTAAAATTATATATGCATGTTAAAACTGTCAACCAATTCACTAAAATAATAGAACTTGATTGCATTATCTTTAGGTAGAAGAAAAAAAGTGAGAAAAGGTAAACAATTCTAAAAAAGACATTAAATGAAGGGGTAGAACAAAATGTGTCATAGAAAAAGCCAGGTAAACAGAACCCACAACATAAGATCCAACACCTAGGACCAGCTTACTAACTGACATTGAAAAACGAAGATAAGCAGGTGTAGGTTCTTGGCCAGAGGTAGGTCTACTTTTTTCAGTAAACATCTATCCTATAGGAATAGTCACCAGGGGCTTGAGAGAAAAGCAACCACGTCTTAAATAGACAAGTGGGCTTGGAATTCTCTGAAAACATAGGGCTTTGATAATTTGTTCCATTGGAGGAGATTTTTCTCCAAAAGAACAACACAAGAGGTTCTAAGGCAAATAATTTTTGGAAACTGGTTTCCAAAATTGAGATGCCACAGGACATCTCAGAATTTTTAGTCAACTGAGGAACATTACGAATTTCTGAAAATGAGAGAGAATATAAAATACAGTGCTTCCCAAAATTACTTGCTCATATATTCCATTTGATTCTTTCATGTGTGTATTTATTTCTGCCAAGTATGCCATTGGTCTTTTGCACCATTGGACACTGAACATCTATCAAGACAAGTGTTGGGACCAGTCAGAACCCCAGTGAGTTATCATTGGAAATGTACTGTCACCACCATGAGATGAGACCAGAGAAAGGAATCACGCGATTTAAAGCCCCAGGGAAACACTATCCCCTGAAGAAACACTCCAAGAACAAAGAACTTTTTTGACACCATGTAGTTTCCATTCACCAGTGACTTGCCTTCTATGGATATAGTGAACAACTAATTGCATATTCATTATTTACTCAAACATATCAGTTAACTTTATAACAAACATATCAGTTAACTTTATAACATTTGTTCTTCGTCTTGGAATGATTGTGTCTTGGTTTACTTCTCCTTCAATCAAATATCTATAGCCCTTCCCTCTGGTGAACATTTTTGTCATACATAAAATGTTTGCATTTTCTTGTGGGCCTTCAGAGAACAATGCTTTAAATTCCCAGAGCTGGCTCACATCTCAGCCTTCTGACTGGTTTGGAAATATGAAGAAATTAGCACTGGGCCTAGCACATAATCAAACTTCACAAAAATTGCTATCATTTTTATTCTTCTTGCCAACTGAATTAATTTGGAAACGCTTTGGGACCTCAATTCCCCTATCTGTCAAAGGGCGGTAATAACAATAATCCCTGACTGAGTTGCTGTGATGATTAAATAAGACATGCACGAGCCCCTGCTGTGGTGTCTACCATAGATGTTATTCTTCTCTGTGTGCAGAGGCCTAGCTTAGCCTGTGATCATAGGATCTATTTGAAGGGGAATACAGAAAACACAAGGCATTGGAACTGGTTTCAAATGCTGGCTCCAACCTTTGTGTAGTGACCCTGAACAGATCACTAATCTTCAAGACCTTTATCTGTAAAGTGAAAATTAAAATGTTTTATATGTGTGTGTATATATATATATATGTGTGTGTGTGTATCTGTATACACACACACGTATAAATGTAGATAAATGTTTAATGAAAATTATTATCATTATTACTGTGAGTGTACCCTTAGAAATTTGGGGTTCTCTGGATGTCACCTGTGCTAGGGATTATTCTGATGACACTACAGGCTGGAATTTCAACCCATGTGAACCACTTTCTAAAAAGACACAAGTGGGACACAATGTCCTTTTCTATCTGGGCAACCTGAAATCACATCTCTATGACAGGGTCCTTGTCTTCTGCTCCTCCTTTTGCCAACCAAGAACAGACATGGTGTGGAGCACAGTGCAGAAGTGTAGGGGAGGTGGCTGTGGGGAGAAGGAGTGGCCCACGTGCTTGGTCTCAGGCTGCCTTTCTTGCCTTGTGTGACCACGGACAAGTCACCCTCAGCAGAGGGAGTAAATAAACTGGGGTCACTGCTTTCTACTGCTGTTCCCTTCTCCTGGGGAGCCCCTCCAGGACTTTGCCTTCTCTCCTTCTGCACTTTTGGAGAATGGTAGAAAGAAATGGAACACAAGAGGGGCAGCAGGCAAGGGGGGCACTCAGTGGAGACAGAGGTGCACTCTGCTCATATTGCAGTGGAGAGGGCTCCTAACAGCCCATCAGTCACACATGCCACTGTATTCCCTGCCATGGGGTTAGGTATGAGAACAGGTTGGGATAGGTATTGTTTTTTTAAGCCACTTGGGAGGAGATAAATAAACATGGTACATATCATCAAAATCAGTATTATTTTGGAGTTTCTTAGATATGCTTTTGCCTAAAAATATCCTTTTTTCAGAATTGTATGCTGCCTAAAATTCCATCCTTAGAGAGTTAGTCCTTTGGCTTAAAATAGGTAACATGCAAGTTCCCAGGTAGGGTGCAGGTGGGGGAGAAGTAACATAGTACAATTGTTATTCACTAATGTTTTAAGAAGATTAGTTATTAAGTCTTCTTTGAGGTTACAGATAACAGAACACTGATTTAGAAATAAAAGAGTTGGGGGAGAAGGAGAGTGTGGAAAGAGAGTCATGACCAGGGGACCTGCTTAACAGAGGGGAGAGAGTGCTAAGAGGAAAGGTGCCAAGGAGCAATTGGTTACATTTACCAAAGCTGGTGCTGGAGAGAAAGAAGAGTGAGGAGGGTGTGGCTCAAGGGTTTGTAATCACCAGGCCATTGGAGGGGGGAAGTGAACCGTGAAAAATATGACACAAAAAGATGACCTGGAGCCCTCTTCCCACTGTGGTAATAATTGTACTACCTTCCTTGAGAGGTGTGACCTTCTCAGAACCCTATAATTTATAACAGTTTTAACAATCATACTATGTTTATATGGCTCCCTCCAAGATGCAAATCCTCAGACAAACTCCAGGAGGAAGGGAGTCACAGAAATCCACACCAGATGTAAACATGCAGCTCTCTCTCATCAGTAGTCAGGGAGATGGTCTAGAAGCTCTCTTTCCTTGAGTCACTTTTCACTCTATCAGGAAAGGCCATGGAAGGAATGGCAGGTCCACTATTGATGACAAGAAGTGGGAGATCCCAATGGGCTTAAGTGTTTCTTGAGGCTTTGATCTTTTTTTCTTCCCCCAAATTTGCTGTAGATGAAAATAATCATCCTCCTTTTCCTGTCCCTAGACTGCCCAGCTACTTCCGAGTCACTGTTTATTTCTACTTTGGTCATAAATCATCAGGATCTAGGGAAAACTTTATGGGTGGCCTTCTTCCACTCCTTCTTGAGTAGATAGATTATTACAACAGATTACTAGATTAGTGGTTAGACCATTAATGATGGTATATGACCATTTCCCACCTCTGTGGACATTGATTTCTCTGTCAAACAAGAATTTGTATAGTCTCTTTCAGTTTCACAGTTTAGTAATTACCTAAGACTATTATTCACTCTCAAAATTCCCCCAATAAAACTGCATACCCTACACTCAGAACACAGATAAACCTGCCCCAGATCTCTATCTTTGGGTTTTACTTATTTCTCTACTTCTAGTCTAGATAAATCTATATTTATAATTTTATCTGTATATATCTATGTATTCATTTGTATCTCAATGGAAATTCTGTCCCTATTTTTATACTCACACCAGAATCACTCATTTACCTGCAAGGCACATTGAACCTAATATCTTTCTTTCTCTTTTCTGTTTCCAATTTTTTGTTCCTTCCTTAAAGATAATCTCCGCCCAAGGCTTAAACTGATCATTGTCTCTTTGGTGGAAGAATCTGAAGAGTCAATTGTCCCACAGGGTGATTGGCTTAAAGGATTTGGAGTCCCCTTTTGATTATGGGATTTGATATCTTGCTACCTGACACCTCCAAGGGACCATTAGTGAAGGCTTCCTAGTAACTGCTGTGGGGGTCTATAGAATTTCATGGGAGATGAAATTGTTTACCTGATGATAAATCAATAATATCCTTCTCAAAAGACTTTCTTATAAATTCAACAAAGCAAAGGTAACCTTTTTCTTTATTTGTTAATATTTTCCTTAAAAATCCTCTTTGCTTACAGCTGGCCAGATTTTTAAAAAGAAATAAAGAGGGATGCATGTGTGCGTGTGAGCATATGCATGTATATGTGGACGACTATCTGTAAGAGCATGTGTGAGTATGTGTATACTTGTGTGTGAGTGGGGAATACTGTGTGTGCTATGTGTTTCTGAACATGTGAGTATATTTTTTGGCTCAAATACATCCCACATGTACTACTTTCCATTATGCTATACATAGCCTGGTGATGTTTTCACAAATATTTGTACCTGCCAACCCTCACCAACGTACATGTACAAAGCAAATGTTTGCCTTATAAGGGATGATTGGCAAAAGAAGTTCATGGGAGGGGAGTGTTGGTTAGTACACTTTATGGAATCACAATGCAAAGTCAGGCCATGAAAAGCATAAAATATTTCCTCTATATCTAAGATGGATTTCCTATCACATAACCTGAAGTTAAAGAACATCATTATCTGTCCCAGGTCCCACTTTTTTTTTTTTGAGAATAAAAAGGGGAAAATATAATCTGCATTATTTGTCCTACTCTTTATATAAGTTCTTTAATTAAACTCCTCCCCTTTTGAAGATAATCACATTCTCACCACCACTCTTAGCTAGGCCCACTTTATCTACCTGATTGGTTTTTAATTGATACATGTGCTCCAAAAATATGTACAAATATGTAACATTTTTTACATGCATAGAACATGTAATGATCAAATGGCTTATTCTCTTCCAACTTCTGTGTAAGCCATCATTCCTGGGTTGACCATATAATAACCTATTGCTCCAAAATAGCACTGAGTGGTCATTAAACATTGTACACACCCCTTTGCCTGAAATTCAAGGGCCTCCACAATCCAGCCCCAAGATCACTCATCTAGCTGTATCCATCAGTACATCTGTGATCCTTAATTCTGGCTTCCCCAGCCCAAAGCAAGTAGGTCATAATTTCTGCAGGAGATAGGGGAACCAAAGATCCCTCTCTTTTCAGGAGTAAGAGTTTTCCTGAGATACAAGACTCAGTGCTAAAACCATGAAAATCTTGAGCAAATTGATGAGTTTGATATACCTAAGCTCTCCATCAAAATCTTCCCCTGTTATTTCTGAAATGCACCAAAGGGATTCTCACATGCTGCATCTGTTCCCCCAGCCTTTTGTCAGCTTCATCCGTTGACTCTGCACTAAACTGCTATTTTCTCTGAGCCTCCTGCGCATTGTTCATCTTCTCATGACTTGTCTAATACAAAGTATTATCTCTCTACCTAGATTAACTGCAAGGTTTCTCCACAGTTAATAGCAGAGCACACAGGCCCCTCACCTTTGTATTGAGGCCTCTGCCTTACTGTCAACTTGCCTCCATAGAAGAGATGAAAGCCCTGCTCCCTAACACCCACATAGAGAATCAAACAGCCTCCCAACACAAAGGAGTTCAGCTTTCATCACTGAAAGGTCCTTTGTATTTATAAAAAGAATAGTTAACATTCTAGTCTGAGAAATTCATATTTGGCATCAATCCACCATGTGGATTCTTCACTGTGAACAATGCATAAAATATTTGTCCTATATTTGAATGACAGTATTCTGGTGGCTATCTCAAAACAAAACCAAAAAGTATCTTTCAAAGCAACTTGTTTTCCTTAGCTATAGGAACTGCTGAAGACAATTAAATTTAGTTCTCTTAAAAAGTCCATGTGAAGTTACCTCACTGCAAATACTTACCTGGTATACATGAATATATATTTCTATTTATGTATACGTTTTTTGATATTTCTTTACATATAGTGGAGCATAATAGAAATTTCATAAATACATTTATGTGTGTGTTCTCTCCCCATTTTTCTTAATATTTTCCTTTATTCTCCATTTATTTTTACCGAGTTTTCCAATTAAATATCTTAGCACAGAGAAGACCGAAACATGAAAAACAAAGCAGAGAGAACAAAATAAATTAATTCTTCACTCTCAAAGTTTTAAAATAGGTATTTGAAACTCACAAGTAAGAAAATATTAAAGTTGAAGTATCTAGACTTTTTTTTTTTTAATTTGAAGAGTCTAACACCTGAAAAACTAAGTTTTAGCCATAAAAATAGTTTGAGGAAGAATAGGTGGGAGCCAGTGCACTTTGTTCTTACAAAAAGACTCCATAGGCTGGAGAAATGGCAGGAGAGAAGAGCCACGTGAAAGTGAGGAGCCTCTGACACTGGGAAATCCCATAACGGGGCCTTATGTCCTACATACACAGCCAGAACCGTATGTGAGAGAGGACACTAAAGAACCCTAGGTGTGTATGGGCAGGCCAGAACAAACAGAACATGTTAAATAGAACTCAGTTAGGAAATTTTGTAGGGAAATCTCTCTCTTCATTGGTTCAGGAGTAGAGAAATAGAAATGACCATGAGAAGTAGACACAGGGGCTAAAGCACCAGGAAGTCCTTTATAGTGTCCGATTTACTCAATAGACTAACCAAATATTTCACCGGAAAAGAGAAAGAACCAAAGAAGTAGTCCTCATGGTTAGGATCGAGAGAATGTATACACCATCTTCATGGATTATATTAATTAGAAACCAAGTATAAATTTGAATGCTTGGGGGGAATACCTAATGATGACCTGTGACCGATACCCCTTTACCCCAGGGTCTGAGATTTCCTTTCTCAATAAAATAAATGAATTTTTCGGTATAATGGGTAAAGATAAGACTAAATTTTTAAAAAAAATAATTTTAAAACTAACGTTTGCTATACAACAGTCCTGTGAGTTACTTATTATTTACATATTTTACAGAGAAGGTCACTCAAGCCCATAGAGGATATGTAATTTGCCAGAAATCAGACACAAACTCACATTCATGGGCTCTGAGCCTCAAGCTCTTTACAGCACACCACACTGTCTCCCCCAACCCCTTCCTTGACTCATGTATCTTCCATCTCTGTTTTCTCCAGGTCCCAGCGAGAGCAGATTCCTATATTCCCAGTGGACTGTAAAATGTTTTGTTGGTCGGAAGCAATGTTGTGGGGGAATACCATTAACAAGGCATCTGGTACACCCACAGGGGGAGCCAAAGCCTAGAGGATGGAGGGAAGGCAAATCCATATTCTTGCATAGTGCAAATATTAATATCTATTCCAGTGAGAATAAATCACTTTCCTTTCTTTGGAGTGGAAAAAATGAATCCATATAATTGACCTGCCATGAGTTGCCAGGTAGTGCCCTGGGGGTTAAGACTCTACTGTGATGTAACAATTTCTACTGCTGGCAAGTCTGATCAGCCTAGAGCGGAATCCATGTATGTGAGCCTGTGCTTCACTTTCCTCACTTTCACCATCGCCACGTTTACTCATGAGCCCATTGAGGCAACGTGCAGTGGCAGGGAGGAGAGGCTGAATAATACCAAGGGAGATTGAGTTACCTTGTTCACATGATTACTGACAGCCATGATAAACATGGGAAGTACCCACTTGGGGCACAAACACCCTTACATTCTGGACAACTCCAAGAAATTCATTCATCAAACTATTACTAAAACCTCTTTGTTAATAATCTTCTGATATTTTCTTCAATTCCAAGTTTCTAACCATCTTTCCAAACCCCTCCCACCCATGAAATTGACATACATTCTTATCATCAATGGTCTCTTCTTTCGAAGAAAGGTTATAATCATATTCATCTTTTACATTTTTTCCCAACAGGTGTATTACCATCTCTATTATTATATTGTTATTCAGTGGTTTCTGGCGTGAGGTAATATGCATGAAACAATCCACTTTTGGCTGATGCTAACATATTAGATCAAATTATCTATGACTAAAGTTAACCTTTTTCCTCAGTAGATTGGGAATAGAACTATTTAGGAGGTGGCAGTTTGATTAGAAAATGAGGCATGTTAGGAATGTTAGTAACCTGATCATACAACTTTTGGGGGCATTTTGGATATGCTTAGACCCAATCCTGCAAATCTCATTTCCTATTGATGTCAGTGTCCTGCTGAGCACACTCAACGTTGTGGCATACTGGCTCATGGTTGCAGCTCAGATAGCATATATGGTGACTTGTTGACCCATTGTATCAGTCAGAATTCAACCAGAGAGGCAGAATAAGTAGGACGTGTGTGTTGTGTGTGTGTATATATATATGTATATATATATATAATACATGTATATATGCATGTATATATGAGTAGATTGACATTTCTCAATGTCATAGGAAATAGACTTTTTCATTATCATCTTGTGACATGTTTAAACACAGGTGAGCCATTGGCACTTGATAAATCCATGCCATCTTTTTAAGCCTTTAAGCCTTTGCATTTCTTCTACGAAACTTAAAGAATTTCTGGCATCTTAGCTTCACTTAACGAAAACCACTCTTATGTCTAGTTTTCTCTAAACTAATCCCAGGTATTTGTGAATATAAATTAGCAAACAGTTTCTCCTCCTGGATTTGAATCTCTTTCTGGTCCTTTGGGTCAAACTGGGAAATATGTGTAGTGATATAGATGGTAGGGTGAGATATGGAGAGAATAGGTATTTGCTTGCAAAATCACTGATTACAAGATCTTAAAATAGGAAGAGTCTCATCAGCCCAGGAAAACAAAAAAAGTAGCTGCTCGTGCTGTCTGGGGACACTCAATAAAATTTGGACTCAAAGTCAAACTAAGTCATCTCAAGAATAAACATTAGAATTTTTTAAGTTTAACTTTTTTTATCTAGTCTCCTTATATTTTTAGTCAAGGCATGGCAAGACTCTGAATTCTGCCTGTTTTATTTCATCAACTCTCAGTATCACTCTCTGAATTTTGTGTTTAACTATATATAACTGGCACCTAAAAGGAATTCGGGATACTTTTAAGGGAAGGCATAGAAACATGCTAGTTCTTTGGCCAGGACTTGAACCAGAATTTTAAAACTTGACTCCATCATTTTCTTCCTTTATGTTCTTCAGTTCAGTTGGAAACAATGGCCCAGCCTACTGTCATTATATTCTTCATACCCATCAACATGCCTACCTAAGCATGGCCTTTGCCTTTAATAGGTACATTTTCCCTAATAGCCAAAGGTGATAATGTACTTACAATTTAATCACTAAATGTTACAAACTACCAGCATTCTAATCTCTACTGTAACTAGACTATACCCTACCTTCAACCAACTAGTTCAGATAAACAATCTCAACTTCTGTGACCTTAATGTCTTGCCTGAAATCATTCTGACACCAACTATTGTACCCTTCAAGGTGCCTATCTGCAGATACCATAATCTTTGATAGCTATATTAGGCATAAAGGAGTTTATCATAGAATTGCTAGCAGTCCACATACTAGATGATAGAGGCAAAAGAAAAGGCTTTTAGCAAATCAGTGCTCTTTTAACAAACACCCACAGTCACTTCTGTTCTATGATGACATCTGTGCCACTCAATTGTCTGAAAAGAGTCTGTCTCTGTGCTTGTGGCTGCCACTTCACATTGCCAATTTCCTCTTTTCTACGTCTTAGATGGTACATTTGCTTGGTGGAATTTAGGTCCCACACAGAAGCCATGCTGAACATTCTTGGCTTTCTAGCCTCTAGAAGGGGGGAATATACACTAAAGAGGAATTGTAGTTGGCATGAGTGAGCCAACCTATGCTGTAGGTAAAGTGCTTTGTACTTTAAAGGGGTTTTGAGGGTGGACATCTGTTAGTCAATCATAACTCTATTAATATTAATAAATATTGCTAAGTTGAATGGAACTCCTCTAAGAAGTCTTCCCAATACCATAGTCACTTGGTTAAATTTAATTTATTACTGTCGTATATGTTATCTTACATTAGAATCCAACTCTTTTATATGAATAAATGAGGAAGTCTGGCATTTTGCTCCCCTCCCATTGGTGCAGATTCTTCAAAGACTGCGGGGTGAACTTCTTTTATGTCCCACATGCCACTGACAGCATATTCAGCAACATGATAGGAGGAAACTAGCTATGACCTCAGACATCTAAGCTGTCTGGCTCATTCATATTAGTAGCCCTCTTGGATTTTATATTTTGTTCCCTGAAAAGTGGAACTTTTAAATAAAATAACATTTTTAAGCAATTAGTACAGTTGCAGGAATTACCAAACGTTGTATAGCTAGGTGCCCTACCAGAGGATGCACTGCTCAAGAATAAATGTTCGTTTGTCTTCTTTAGATTTTGTTATTCCTTTTTTTTCCTCTTCTTATGCTAGGGAAATGCCATATTTTTCATACTATAATTTATAATATTTCTTAAAATTATTGAGAGATGCCGTACTTGAATGGTAGGTTTTATTTGAGTAAACCCTAAACTACCCAATTGCTCACAGAGAGTAATAGAAAATATCCTTTAATTTGTGAGGATTTAAAGAAAATATACCACATCCCTGAGAGACGTGTTCTTCTACATTCCTAGAAGGAAATGTAGATGATTTTTCTGGTTGTGAGAGAGAGTACACAGAGGCATGAGTCCTGATCCAATACTTTGAGGCTGGGTCTAGGTGTATAAACTTTAACAGCCAATTATTCAGAGCTGAGATCCTGGGAACCCAAGGAAAGATGATTCTTGACTTGAGTGCAGGAAACTTTTCTCCTTCAAAAACTACTATGGGCTCCACGAAACCTAAATAAGCAGTAACATCATCAGAACAGCAGCTGACCCAATCCATCAGATTGTAAATTACCAGTAATCAACTGTGACACACTATCACAGTGAGAAACAGTGGCAACCTGCATTCAGTGGTGCTAAAACTGCTTTAGAATGAAAAATTCCCTGGAATTCTGAGACAATTAAATAGAAAAGAATAGAGACATTGAAATTCCTGATGTCAAACAGGTGGGAGATTGAGCAAGATTTTTCTTTTGTTTTTGTTTTTGTTTTGTTTTTAATAAGAGGTCTGAGTGTGCTGGATACCCTCAAGACTGTGGAACAATTCATTTCACTTACATTTCATTTACCTTTTCTTCTATTCCAGATTTCCTACCCTAACTTTTTAAATAAATAATATTGGCTTCAGGAATGCCATAAAAAATTAAGGGGTAGTGCTAAGTAATGTGTTATTAATGAAATTATCACATTATGATGCTCTCTACTTCTTTTCTCTCTTGGGGGACTGGGGTAAATTCACTTATATTAAGAAAAGCCAGTTATTTTGCAGTTGTTCAGTTAATACCTTCCTAGCTCAAGCCTATGGTTATTGCTCTGTGTATTACAGTTATTTGAAGCATTTTAGAAATATCAGCAAAATAAATACACCACAGACTTTGAAGGCTGACTATATTTCACCTCATATTATGCTCAACATCTAGCACTTTTGAGTAATAGAAGGGACTGGCTGGTTTAAAAAAAGGCTATTGGCAGTTTTCAGAGTCTATGGAAAGGTGTAGTGGCCTTCAAACTAATGGACACTATGAGATCTTAATGAATTTTATATACAAAATTAAGATAATGCCTCCTTCTAAGATTGACTGCAATGTCCAGCGGATTTGCATACATAGATAAGTTATTGTGTACATGTCTATTTATTCAGTGATCCCTCCCCTCTGTTTGAATTCATAGTGCTTCTTGCTTGCACTGTTCATTAGGTGGAAAAGCATTCTAAGTGCCTTGAGAAACTTGTGTTATAGAGTCTTGATTGCTTTTCTCCTAATAAAGTAAATTCTGTGAAGAAGGCAAGTACCTGAATCAGAAGGCTAAATTTGGGAAAACAAAATACAATACATTGCCCACTTTAGCAGCCTACCACTATAGGACTGTCACTAACGATGCCAAAATTCTGCAGTAGTCAAACTGCAGATGGAATCATTATCCTTCATCATGCCCAATGATGCCTCCTTCTCTTTTCCTTCCCCTTGTGTGACCTGTCTTCTGGCTAGAAATAACTGCACCCCTGTTTCTGCCTGGATTTGTCACATGGCAGCTTCCTTCATTGCCATGTCATAGCTTCACAGTGCTTCTGACCCATGACTGTACAGTGACTTCTATCATTCCACTTAGCAATTAGGGCTGGTAATGCTAAACTCATTCTCTGGGTTCTGAAGTTCTGAGTTCAAAATAAGAGGTTGAGACTCCCATTTTCTATTTCCCATATGCATCAATTAAGGGAGAATAAAATTAGAGTTGAGAATTTGCCAAAATGCAGGGTGTGTGAAAGGCCGCCTACGCAGATGCTTCTTTTATCCTAATTAACCTGCCTACTTAAAGAAGAGGAAGTGTCCTTGACTCAGTATATAAAAATAATCATCTCTTTCCATCCCAAATATTTTCTTTCCATCTGGCCACCATTCAACTTACAACCTTTTCCCTTAGTTTCCTTTCACAGCGAAATATCCTTAATGAGTGTCTTGTATTTTCTATCTATTCTCTTATGTCCCACAGACTCCTAAAATCACTTCTTCCCTCCTATCTGCCTCAGTCCCAATAAGAAGCACATGCATCTTAAGTTAGAATAATTTAAGGAAGTGTTATTTACAAAGAAAGTATTTACAAGAGATGGTGCAATTACCTGGGGTTAGTATTGTGTAGGGGCCATGGGAGCCAGCACTACGGCCAAGAAGATGGGAAGAGGGAGCACTTCATGGAAGCAGAAGGAGAGAGTCACAGAGAACCCACCTTAGAAGAGTGGTGATTCCAGGACCATGCCAACCCAAAGTGGCCTCACAGTGGGAAAACTGGGAAACAAACACCCTGACCTCTGTCCTTCCTTCCTGTCCTCTGTCCTGTCCTTCCTTCCATCCTTTTGTTGGCATTTCCCTTTGGACAAACCCAATAGAGCCTGACAACAAGGGAGCACATTGATGACATAGGCAGGTCAGCTCTTTGAGGCCAAAAGGCAAGTAAAGAAGGATGGTAAAAGTGGATATAGGATTGGAAGACACCAGGCATATTTTACCCCAATATTCCATTGGAACTTCACCCCAAAAAGTCAACTCCTCTCTACTTTTCATACCCAATGGCCTACTTTCATTTGCTTGTCACCTCACTTATTTGCCCCTTCTTACCTGCATTCCATGACACTCCTCACTCCTGATCTTTCTCCAAACCGTGGCTTGTCTTTTAATTTCTGTCCACATACCTGTATGTCCTTTTCCTGGCTCTCCCAGGAGACATGCCTAGCATGCCTGCCCAGCGTAATCTGTCCACTAAATCTTCCCACACACTAATACCTGCTTCATCCTACTAAAACACAATCGTTGTCATGACATTTTTTCTTTCAAAATGGTTTGATAGCTCCTTTTTGCCCACAAGATAAAATCTAAATAGACACCTTTCTTAGTCTAACCCTGCTTGTCTTTCCATGTGCATCTTCTGCTCTCTTCTCCCACATCTCGTGTTCAGCCAGGCTATTTCAAATTCCCCAGGCATATTCAAGCACTAGGATTTGAAAATCCTGCCCACTCTTTCTTGAACTGCTTTTGCCCCCTTTCTGCCTGATACACTATTTCATCTTTCCAGACCCAGTTCAAATGTGCTGTGATCTGTGATCTCCCCTTTGTCTCTTCCTTACAGGAAGACACATTTCTCTGCTATGTTCCAGGGGCAACTTCCATAGTCCTTTGCCCTCATTTCTATTTTGGCACTGAACTTATAAGCTATAATTATTCATCCCTGTTAAACAGAGCTTAAGGTAGGAGCAGTGCTTCATCTATCTTTTTATCACCAGAATATATCAGAGTGCCTGGCACAGGGAAAGTCTCTTAAAATACTTGCTAAATGAATAAGAGTTTACTGGCCTGATATACTACCCTCTACCTGGTACCTTAAAAGCTTTCCTCCTGTGGATTAATAGACATTTTTCTTCATATGCAACATAAACTGTGGTCAGCCAGAGCCCTGGAAGCGGGGGCCATGGGATCCAACCAAGCAGCACTCCTATGGGATGGATAACAGGTAAGGTGCTTCTTCAGATGGAGCAAAGTTCTCACCTATATTAAGAAGAATATCCACTGGTGTCAACCTGTGTACCAAACATGGAAAGTTCTCTTTTATGTAAAAGCTGCCCAACTAACTGGCAGATTAATTCCCTCTTATAGGGCTCTTGAATATCTAAACAGTGCCCTTTACATGCCCTTGTACATGTCCACTCACCTCTCTCTTACAGAGGAATGGACTCCTCTCTATTGAACTGGCACCGGCAACCTGCTTTCAGGACCCCACCTGGTGATCCCACTGTGCTGTTTCTCTACCCACATAGATTCTTGCCCTTCTTTCGTTTTTCATTCCCTTTCCTCTCCCCAAACTCCCAGATACAATTTTCTTCTTTTCCTTTCACAGTAAACTTTGGTGGCCCATTAAACATAGCACCCAAATAATCAGTGAATGGAAAACTGATTCCGTCTTCTGCATTGAACATAGGTGGCTCATCTTTAATAAATATCAAGAGTGTGAATAAATATTTGTGTTCTTTCTTTCTGAGGCAGCAAATACAAGGAAGTAAAACAAAAGACAATACCATATTAAACCAGATTGACAGTTCATATCCAGTCATGACAGTTTTACCTAAGGTTCAGTCATGAATGTGTAGAGTCTCCTTCTGAATGCCTGTCATTAAGCTACCCTCCTACATAGACAAGCTCAAACCTCACATGCAAAACCTCATTTCCATCCAAAGAAATATAATTCAATATGGACCAGTACAGAGTCCTCATTTAAGTCATTATCACCAGTTTATATGCAAATACTTCTGAAGTAGTAGTTACTTTCATTGGGTAATACCTTAATTGATAATTAATGCTATAGTTCGTAATCTCTAAATGCAAAACCTACAAAACATGGGACCAACAAAAAGCAGTTACTAGGCACTTGGATGTGGAAAGGAGAGTTGGTAAGTTGGGTTAAAGAGTTTCAGAAATTTTAACAACTTCACTATTTTTCTAAATTGTGAGACTGAGCACTAGTTTACTTTTTTTGGTAACTGATAACTGCCGGATGTGTTTTCTTTTCCCTCTTCTTCCCTTCCCTGCACATCTTCCATTTACTGAAAACCTAGAAGTCCAAGAACTCTTATTTATTTTGCTCTAAGCGCCGGACAATTATTTAGGCCAATTTTATTCATGGGGGAATTACAATACCCTAGGCATGGCATGGGTTTCAGTTAGGATATAAAAGCTGAGAAATTTTCTCATTATTCCAAAAATACCTGGTATTTTCTCTTTCTCAATTCCAAACTAATTCAAACGTATCAATTAGGAAGTTCCCATAGGTATAGCAGTGATAGTCTCAACTGAACAGAACAGTTGTCCTAATTCTTTATATTTTTATAGGCCAGCTGTAGAGCTCCAGGCTTTCTGAGCCTGGATATATTATAGAATACAATCTACCAAAGAGAAAATTTCTAGACAGGATTTCAGGATAATTCTTCTCCTATTTGTTTTAGATCAGGACAAAAAGTACGTAATCTAAATTATCTCTCATTTCTCTTTATGTCCAAAAAAGTGAGTAGCTACCACAACCTCCTCTTTTCTAGAACACACTGGACACAGCAAAGCTTAGACTCTTTGCAGGGCAAGTAAAGAAAATTGTCAAACATCCAATGTGTCAGAAAGATAGCCCATTTTGTTTCTAACTACTGTTCAGAAATGCTGGAAAGAAAAAAGGAAATGTTTTTATGTTGTATTATGTTCACTTGCTCAAAATTTACAAATCATCAGAGGAGAGTGGTAGATTTAGAAATAGAGAATCTAAATGCAGTTCTATCACTTATTAGAATTTAATTGTAAATGATTAAATGTCACTTATTTGAATTTCAGCTTTCTGAATTATATTATGTGATGCTATTTATGTGGTCAGTACATGTTAGGTAAAAGGACACTCCCCAGAGCTTGGAGATGAATTTACTCCCTGAGAATTTAGTAAGGAAGTAGCAAAAGCCAGACCCAAATAATAATTAATTGATAGATTATGAATAACACACTAAATCCTTCATATGCTCATATGTAAAATGACAATACACCCTACTGGATGATTTTTGTGTGTATTAATTTAATTGATTCCTCGTAGAGCCTGGATCTCTAGGTGCCCAAAAGAGCTTTGTCCGTTCTCTCTCATTCCTATACAATTGCCCTAGGAAGAGCATGACAGCACTAAGACATCAACAGTACATTAGTACTAATATGTCAATAGAATGTGGTATGGATAGGTTAAAAAAAAAGAACAAAGAGGAGAAAGTGGTGAATGGGTTTTACAAAAGCCCTAAAAACAACATACCCTGTGCTTTATAAGCATTACGCTATTGTAACCAAAGTCATTTACAAACATCCTTTCATGCCCACCCCCCACTTCCTACCCCCCATCTGTAAAACTTTTATTATAATTTTGCTTTCTATGTATTAAGGTTATTTCCTTAAGTACTAAGTTTGACAGTTAATGTCTCTGACATTTCACTTTGACACCTGTTTTATTTTTATTGTGAAGGTACATCCTCATTCTTTTAAACACACAGTTTGGCTTGTGATTATTTCAAATTTTTTTGGAGCAATTTGTGGAAAACCATGGTTAAGTCAAAAATTCATGTTATTTTCGAATGTGAGTTCTGTAGCAGAAGCAATGCTGTACAGACAGCTTGAAGTATCAATGA
>CAUYRT010098880.1:0-44249 GCA_963574885.1 Lepilemur ruficaudatus
TAGTCCCAGCTACTCGGAAGGCTGAGGCAGGAGGATCGCTTGAGCCCAGGAGTTTGAGGTTGCTGTGAGCTAGGCTGACGCCATGGCACTCACTCTAGCCTGGGCAACAGAGTGAGACTCTGTCTCAAAAAAAAAAAAAAAAAGAAAAGAAACTTTCTCAACCTGATGAAGCTCCTCTTTGAAAAACCTACAGCCGATATCACACTTAGTGGTGAAAGGCTGACTGCTGTCCTCCGAAATATCAGGAAAAATAAGGCTGCGCCCATTCGACAATAAATCTGGTTCTGATCAATTTAACATCTACATTTTAATCTGCTGTCATTTGCCTTAAAAATTTCTTGAAGGTCAGGCTGGATGGTAACAAAGTCTTTCAGCTTTTGCATGTCTGGGGAAGTATTTATTTCTCTTTCATTTCTAGAAGATATTTTCACCGGGAAGAGCATTCTAAGTGGGCACGTTTTTCTTTCGTTATTTAAAGGTGTGGCTCGGGTGTGCTCCAGCATGTGCTCCTGTCTTCCCTCCTCCAAGCAGGACTCTTCGGCATGTTCCTGTGGCGTGTCCTTTCCTCCGGCTTCTTTTCACATCTTCCCTCGATCGCCGGATTGAGACGACCTGATTACGATAGAACACGCTGCTGTTTTCTTCACCTTTCCGGTACCTGGGACCACTCAGACGCACCTTCCTCAGACGTCGGTACTTCCTGCCATTACCTCTTCAAACACGTTTCTACACTTTGCCCCCTGCTCCTCCGACCTCTCCCCTTTCCAGGAACTAGGATCGCTCCAACGTTATAACTTGACATGTTTTGGCAACCGTTTTTTCCTAGCGATAGACACGTCCATTGTTTCCAGGTGTGGTTTTGTTTGTTTGTTTTCGCCTCTTAAAACCATGCTGCAGTACTGATTGAATTTTAACTTGCTGGCTGCTGGGTATGTTTATATTCCAATAAAGCTTCGGTTTTGTTCTGAGAAGCAGTTAAATTGCTTGGCTCCTTTCTGGTCATTTTTTTCCTAGCTTTGTTAGCGAGACCCAGAGCAGTGTTTAGTCTGGGGCTGAGTCTTCCTCAGTGCTGCGGCAAAACCCTTCTCAGTGTTCAAGGTGATGCCGGTGAGTTACTGCCCTGTGTGCGGTGACCGGCACAACCACTCACTCTGAGTGAGCCCCAGGATTTTCTCTGCTTTGGGGTGCCCACTTCCTCAGCCGTGGTCTTCCCATGTGCGTGCGCTGCTCAGCGGTCAGCTAAACATGTGGGCTGGACGCTGCTGGGCACAGCGTGGGATTCTCTCTACAAAGCTTCCTCCTCTCCGCAGCAAATTCCCTGCAAATTCCAGCTGCCCGGAACTCCCCGAACTCGGAGCTCTGCCTCGTCGACAGGAGGGGACTCTGATCCCTCTCAATCCCCTACCCTGTTGCACGGACAATAAACTGAGGCAATCACGGCA
Source organism: Lepilemur ruficaudatus (assembly GCA_963574885.1). Taxonomy (NCBI): domain Eukaryota; kingdom Metazoa; phylum Chordata; class Mammalia; order Primates; family Lepilemuridae; genus Lepilemur; species Lepilemur ruficaudatus. The sequence goes on from CAUYRT010098880.1 coordinate 1,443, forward strand.
CACTCCACTCATTTCCCACCTCCCAGCATCCACCGTTCTGTCGACTGATGCTCAGTATCTTGGGACCGTCGTTCAAAACACTTTATCACACAGGTTCTCAGGTGCTCCGGTCACAATGGTACGCGGTCCTATCACTCCGTCCTGTCCAGAAGCAGAACTTCATACTTCTGGAATTTAGTAAGATTTCATTCTGTCCCATAGCAAGAAATACAATAACTCAATTTGGACCAACCTTCTTTAAGTACTTGACACTCAATGAGAAAACCTTATTGAAAATGCAGCCTAAAAATTGTCATTCTTTGGGAGCTGGTGAGGCTGCTGAGTGGTGACCTCACCCGAAAGCTCAGCGCTAGCTTCTCTGCTCACTGGTGACGTGAGCCCGGTTTGCCGCTGTGACCAAGAACGCAGTCAAGGGAACAGCTGCCCTCTTGAACACGGGATCTCCCACACTCAGAATAATTTCTTTAAGGAAGAAAAATCTCTATGACCACGGCCCAGACCAAGGGTGGCACAGGGTGACGGAGCCCCGGAGGCGCCTCTGCGAGGAACGCAAGAGTCTGAGGGCGAGAGAGTCGCCGCGGCGCCCAGACCACGACGGCCCACGGGCGAAGCTCGGCAGCAGGCCACGCCGCCCCACGGTGGCTTCCCACCTCCCCTCCCTGTGTCCCTAGTGCAGCCACGAAACGCGCTGACCGTTCGCATTAATGATACGTTGATGACTCAATAATCACCCCGCAAAGAGCATTTGGGTTATAAAAGAAAAGAGACAGAGGAGATCAATGCTCAGCTCAAAGAAATCCAAGTGGCAGATTTTCAGGAAGCCATAATTAGTCCGCGAGTGACAGGCCGTAGGGCAGGGAGTGACCTGTCTGATCCTCTCCACTCGGACGCCCGGGTCAAGCACGATCGCTGGGACGGGTCTGGGTCTTCAGGACAGCACCGCAGTGCCTCTCCTGAGAGGAGTCGGGGTTACGATCTCCAACAGGCCATCCAGGGGAAAACCGACGCAGATTAAAGCGTGACACGTCCTCCGAGGCTCTGCCACTGGAAGTCAGCACAGGAAATTGTGAACCAGTGTCCACACCAATGGAGGGTAAAGTTACATTACTAAATGTTTCAACAATCATAGGAAAAGGGGTTAAAGAAATTCAGCTTATTTTAAATAAAGAAAAGTTAAAACCTCATTGTTTTCAAAAAATTAAAGAGACAGTGATGGTGAGCTGTATCGCTATTGATAGCAAAAAAAAAGACACGTTACACATCAAAAGGCACAAAAATGTTTACATTTACAATGAAGTCTTTAAAAATAACTCAAGAAACTTCTGGATTTATCGCACATCCATAGGACTCAATGGATGTCCTGAAAAGTTAAACTAAAACAAACGTTGTTTTGATTGTTAACGAAATCTCCACGTTAAGCAAATTAGATATGTGGCATATTCTCAGAAAGACCTGATGGTTATATTTGATATATTATGATAAATGAGTTTCAAATAAAGGTATTCAATCCTCGTAAATTCTAAGTTCTGCCACAAAATGCTCTAATGATATTTAACATTTAAAAGCCCTTTTGAAAGACTCTGTTGCGCCACAACGGCAGAGTAGGGGCCGAGCTTCCCGGAGAACTAAGAATGCTAGATGAATGTAGTTTTAAAATCTCCCTGAAAGTAACAACAGATGACGGGGAGTAAATACATTCACGGCGGAGGAGAGAGGAGAATCCAGAGAGGTAGGTAGGAGACCAAATCCAGCTTTCGACTGGGGCATCCGCCAAATCGGTGGCAGGACCACTGAAGTTTCCCGTCTCACAGAGCTCAGAAGACAGACAGTCCCAGGCCCACCCAGGCTGGAAAGTCTAAGACGATAACCCCCAGAATCTGGGGCTCCCAAACCTGGGACTTCCAAGTACAAAGAAGAATGAAAATCAAACTCATACCACTCCAGGAACTTGCACAGAACTGATTTCTGGAAGCTTGAAAACTAAGTAGAGGGGATAAAAGTAAATATCCTCTGAGACCTCGTAAGTAAAAACCATCCCCAAACAGGTTTGTCTTCTGAAAAGATATCACCATTAAATCCTAGTGCCCTCAAGCAGATAATTTAGTTGAAGCTGACCCTTAGCTGTTAGTACCCACAGAAATCCAATGGAAGCAAAAAAATATTCCCTTTAGCTTTATTAAAGCAGTAGGGAATTTCAATCTGCTACAAAGTATTCCAAAGTATTTACAAGACTAACACAGACCTGACAGCAAAACCCAAGAATGGTAAGAGAGGAGAGTTTCAAGTCAATTTCACTGACAAACATAGAAACAAAAATTCCAAACAAAATAACAAAAAACTAAATACAGTGATGTCAAAAAAAAAAAAAATACATTATGCCCAAATTAGGTTCGGCCTAGGAATGCTAAGTAGGTTAATGTGTTAATGTTAGTAAATTATTCAAATTCACCACATTAAATGATGAAATAAGGATAATTATATCATCTTAGTAAACACAGAACAACTTAATCTGATAAAAGGTATCCATGGCTTTTTTTAAAGATGCCAAATAGAATAACTGATAAACGAATTCCCTCTGAAACTGAGAAGAGAGCACGCAGCCTCAGTCCTCACTTCTGTACAACACTGGGAGACTGTCACCAGAGCACAACAAAGAAAATTAAATTAAATTAAAAGCATAGGGTTTACAAAGGAAAAAACAAAACTGTATGTTTATGTGCAGATGATCTGACTGCCTCTATGTAGAATATACAGATCAATCACTAAAATTAATGAGAGACTGTCAAGGATGTTGGATAAAAACTAAAAACATCAAAAATTAAATACATTTCTACTCATAGTATCAAATGATTTAAAAAGAAATTTTTAAAAAGATACATTGTCATCAACTAGAAAATATATGAATAAATCTATCAAAAACATGCAAAAAATCTATAGATAAAATACTAATATAAAAATTCATCCAACAGTATTCAAAGAAGGCATAAACAAGTACAGACATAGATACCACGGTGTAGGTCAGAAGATTCAATATCATGAAAATAATTCTCTCTAAACCGACCCACAGACTCAGTGCAATTCCAGTTAAAATCTCAGCAGTGAGACTTGATTGGAACACAGAAGTCCACATACGACCAATGTCCCCTGAAGAGCCACCAGGCAGCGTGACACCAATGTCAGGAATCACCTGCAAGTCCAGGGGATCTCAGCACCAGCCTATCAGCTTACAGAACAGACCCGTTTTTCAGTCCTGTGTGTTTTATCTGACTCATCTGTGTCACGTCCGTCAGTCACTAAACACGGAGCCAGGGAAAGCCGTCTTCGCCTCCCCGTTCTCTCCTTCCCGGGGCTCCACTCCACGGCCATTGGCCCCGGGTCTCTCAGCTCCAGCCCCTCCTTTCTGTGACCACCGCCCGGGTCCCCAAGTGAGCGCTCGCCGGGCTCCCCGGCTCTCCCCCTTCCCGTGCCCTGGGTCTCCCTGTCGACCACCCCGCCAAGCTCCCCAGATTGTCCTCGCATCTTCTCGTCTTTATAAAACCTGACTGTCATCAAGCCGTGATCTGCTTTACGTTTCCGGTAAGGCCACACCATGGGTGTTAAAACCCTTTACGCTATATCCTCCAGAAAAATTTCTTGCCCAGGTTTAAATCCTTCCACACCCTCTGCTCTTCCAAGTTAGACTATCTGCCACTCGCCTGTACTTGCATAAAATTCATGAACTTTTATAGCTATGGCTGTTACCTTCGTTATTTAACTCGGAAGTTTTGTCTACATTTTCCCTAAGAAATACATTTCAGGACTTCAAGAACCAGCTCAGAGGCCCCTTCCCTGAGAACCCTTCTCTACCCCAAGATAACTGACACGCTCCCTCCTCTGCAAGACCAGGGTACCGCCAGGTTTTCCTACCCGCAGCGACAACCAACTGCGGATCGAGAATATTCAAAAACAGATAAAAACACAACAGTGAAAAAACAAAGTAAAAATACAGCGTAACAACTATTTACATAGCCTTTCCATTGCACTAGGTGTTACAAGTCATCGAGAGATGATTTAAAGCACGTGGGAAGATGTGCACAGGTGATACACAAATACTGCACCATTTATATAACGGACTGGCGCATCCTCAGATTTTGGTATCCACAGGGTCCCTGGACCAACCCCCAGCAGATACCAAGGGACGACTGTACTTTGTTTATTGCATTTTCATATTGATAGCTAAGATGTTAGTTGCTTTTTCTGCAGATATTGAAATCCTTATAAGAAGGAACACACCTTGTTTGCATCCCCCAAGCATGTATCTGAAATGGATCAGGTGTAAAATTCTACCTGTACTAATTTACATCGTAGAGTGCATCAGTTTACCAAGACCTTAGAGATTTAATCTTTACACGTTTTATAGGCTAGGATCACTCCCCAGCACTACAGACACGTGCACTGAAGTTCAGAAGCACTAAGTAGGTAGAACAAGACAACATAATCAAACACAGAGCAGCCAAGATTTGCTCCTAGGTCTTCTGCACAATAGCCAGTGCTCTGTTAATTAAATTCCACTACCTAGATTCACACTATTAATATCTATTGAACTTCATTCTCTACTATTTCAAAAGCCTCGAGATCGAAACTTCCTTTGGTGATAATTAGTTTGAAAATTCAGACTCTTCATGAAAAAAATCATTCAACATAAAATAAGGTAACATGACAAAAAGAGTCGTCCCTTACTAGATAATTCAAATAAACTGAAGGTTTGCGAAATTGAATTTTGTGTAGACAATTAACAATGTACACTTGTGCCACGCAGAAGAATGTTTTCAAGGATACACACGGTTAATTAATTAATCAATGCAAGAATATATCTGTTAAAGCGTCACGTTTTTGGTAAAATGCTTTAAACTGGAAAAACAAAAACCTTCCCACAGTTTCTCATTCCCGTGGCCCGCAGCCCTTGTTCTCTCCACCACGAATGCTGACCTCAGACTTGAGAAAACTGCTTCTCCCCGTCCTGCGACCGTGTTCCGCCTGCCCAGCGCCCAGCGCCTCTCCCCTGAGGAACAACCCACTGCGCACCTGGACTCCGACGGCGAAGGAACCCCGCGAGCCCTGACGAGTGCGTGGCTGCGCCTCCTCCATGCATTGCCACTCTTCTTTGCAAACTGTTTTCCCTGATGCAGTGAGATGGGAAAAGACAGATGGAAAGTCAGGCGTAAGTTGCTTTCCCAGCTAATTCTGGCAAAGTCAAGCTGGGAAACTGCAGGGTCTGCTGCCGCTGCGGGCTGGAGGCTGCCAGGATTCGCTGAAACCTTGAAACACCTGCGCGAGAGCGACCTGAGCTGCGAGCACCTCCCCTTCCGCCCCGTGGGCCGCAGCTTCCTGCAACTTCCCAGGAGCTCCTGCTCGCGTGTCCAGGACGGTAGGGTTCAGAAAGCTCTGGGGCTCGAGCGGCCTTAGAGATTTCCCAGCCTCGGAGGCTGAGTTCTCGGAAAACCAAAGGGTGTCTGGTTTACACTCAAACACGACGGCAGAGCACCGGAGCTCACATCCCGTGACGACCTGTCCAGCCTGCCTTCCGGGCTCCATGCCGCTGCCCAGACCATCTAAACAATGCAAAAGTTACATGCACCCCTCAAAATCTCAGCAGAGGAGTGCAAATAAAAAGAATAGACATCCAATTCATTTGTTGTTGCTGTTTGTTTTTGCTTCTCCGGACCTGCACACAAAGAAAAAGTGAACCATGTATCCTGTATTTAAGAGCAAGGAAACAGAGTGGAGAGAAAAGCGCTCTACCAGGTAACGTGGGGAAATGTGACAAGTGGAGATTTTCAAATCAAGCCGTCTGAGCAGGAGGAAGTGGGAATCACAGCCGCTGGTGCAGGCTGCTCCCGGGCATCTGGGTAAGTACCGCGGGCTGCTCTCATCCCGCCCCCGGCCAAGACACGCACTCAGAGTTGTCACGGTCCCCACAACGCTGCACTCTGCATACAGCTCGAGTAGAAAAACTTCCAGGGACAATGTGTAAGACACGTACTCAGATCATCGCGATTTATAATAGTGTCCGTTTTCAAATGCTAAATTATAGTAACACGCACACAATTATGTGATTAATAGATAAGCAACTATTTACACACAAACTGTCATCCACCTGCCGACAGCGACGCGAGGGGCTACGTCTCGCTTCACCCGCCCTCAACCCCCAGCGTAAATCCAGGCTTCCTTCTTAGCAAGTGCTCGATAAATGTTGCAGGAATTAACGAATGTGTGTGGCTCGGAGCCACGCTCTACGCTCAGCTCTGTGTAAACACGGACTGTGAGTGTGTAACCTCTTCCAATCAGCCCAGACGGCAAATAAAATCTGAACCAGAAACCACCGAAAGACGATCTGTGTCTCCAAGCTTCCGTCCACACTCCGTCGATCTGCGTGGGCAACTGTCAGTCAGCGTGTCCTGAGTGTACCAGGCGTACGAGCAAACAGCCGAGAGAACGCCACGTAGGAAACGTTTCTATCGGTTGCCTCTGGTATCTTCTCAATCAAAAGGTTTAGAAGACTTGAGACAGGAAGGTATGTTTAGGCATGGGAAGAAAAAAAGACTTTTATCACGTTTTAATAAAGATCATCTTTCCACAGATAAGTAATTGCAATTAAAAAGAAACTTTCTCAATATTTACACTCCCATAGTCTTTATACTATCATGAATAAAGATGATAAAGTTTTTGCTACATTCCAAAGTGATATGCACTTCACATTCCTTTAATTCTTATATTAACACCGAGAGGATCATAACATCATCTCCATCTATAAATCAGAAAACCGAAACGCAATGAGGATACACAGCTTGCCAAAGCCACACACAGCTACCGTGCGGGAGGGTCCATATTAGCACCGACATCCCCCTCACTTTGAAGCCCAAGTGTTTAACAGATCATTGTTCTGCCTCTCTGAAACCTTGAAAAATAATTTTTGAAGCCAACTCCAATTTGCAAAAAGCGGGGAAGGAAGGAACGAAGGAAGGGAGGGAAGGTAGGAAGGAAGGAGGGAGGGAGGGAAGGAAGAAAGGGAGGGAAGGAAGGAAGGAGGGAGGGAAGGAAGGAAGGGAGGGAGAGAAGGAAGGAGAGAAGGAAGGAGGGAAGGAAGAAAGGGAGGGAAGGAAGAAAGGGAGGGAGGGAGGGAGGGAGGGACAAACTGTGGCAACACAGAGTCCAGAGTTCTGGATTCAAATTCTGATTCTACCCTGGGTGACACGAAGTGAGTTATCTGAAAATACTTACAAACGCCACTCAGTACAGAGATGAGATGTATATGGGATACTTGGTTTTGAAGCACACAGTCTGCGTATGAAGACCTACTCCACTTCTGAGTTCCATTACATAGGCTGCAGATTTACACCTGCTGTCAGAATTTTCATCGTGGACCACGCTGCAGGTGTACCCTATGCCCACCCTCCTCTTCCCACATGCTAACTCTTGGTCACTAGTGCAAACTGCTCGCAGGTCTCTGTCCAGACAGACACACAAGGCAACACAAGGCCCCTGACCTAGGTCTCCAATCCTAGTACCCACCCCGGGTGGCAAATCCCAACCCCCCCAACCCTAGAGCCTGCCTGCTGGTCACAGTCCACGAAGGTCCAGATATATATTAACACTATTTCTTCTCCTGGGACTAAAAAATAAACATACGGAAAGAAAAATTTCCCCTAGTTCTTAGGCAGAAAGAAAGAGGCAGATTTTGTCCTTACCCACTTGTTAGAAAACAAGTACAAGCAGGAATTCTTCCTCTTGGAAAACATGATAATTTGCTAAAAGTAACATGTTTCCTTCAAAGAAATTGTAATACTTTCATAGTAACTATTACATAGAGCATATACTTCAGGGTTGCCAGACTTCCTACCTTTAGGAACCCAGGCTGGACTTCCAAGAGGTGTATTTAACCCCATTAGCCTGAAAAGTTTTCAAGCCTTTGACCTTAAGCCTTCTAAACAAGTTAGGATTGGAAAAGATGAAGGTATCTGAGCAACTTTGCACGGCGTATTTGTTTCCTCAAAGGCATTCCCACGTCATTTGCATGCAGAGTGTACACTGCAACCCACTTCCCTGAGTCACGGCATTTGAAAGGATGTTCTGCACTGGCTTGAGCTCATAATCACCGATTCTATGAATGCTCAGGAGCAAATCTACAGTGTGCAACCACGTAACACGTGAGCACACAGATGTCAGAGCCTGTGCCAGCGGCGGACACCCGTGACCCAATCCAGCACACCCAGCCCGCCCCCGCCCTCGCAGACGCAGACAGCCTGTGTCCCGAGCCATGTTCTCGGGGCGACAAGCAGCGGTGTCTCCCCTGTGTTAATTTAGCTGTCAAATATTTCCCAAGCCCAGTTAAAAGTAGTCGTTTGCATTTCATTTGTTTCATGCATAATTAGGGTATTTCATTTGCAATTTCTCAAACTTAGAGAATCCTCCCTGGACAGAAAGTTCGATAACGCAGTGTTGGTCTCACTCCGACAACAAAGTGTGCGGCTCACGCAACGCAAGGACACTGAGGGCAAGGGCAAGGTGTATTTATTCTCAACAAAGAAAATCGTGAGGGACGGGTGCCCACGGCACCAACACCGTCACTCCAACCGACAGTCTTACCACACTGGTGCTGGCTGCAGAGCCTGGGTAAGGGGTTTCAAAAAAAAAGAAAGTCATTTCGAACACAGAAACCCAAGTTCAAGTTCTTCCCACCTGTGATGACAGCCCAGCCACTGTCCCTCTCTGGGTGTGTTTCCTGTCTCCAAAAGGGATGATAACGTTAATTTACGGGGATACGGCAAAGACAGGAGACCCTAGAATTTTTCAATGTGAAACGTGGATTGCGATTTTATGACATGAGTCGTGAAGACGATTCCTAGACGTGTGAGGTTCCCGGGATGTGCGAGGACCCGTTTTCTTCTTGAGCACTGTCCATCGGCCGTTTTCTAGCTATCCGTGGTGTTCCTCCCTGGGGTATCTTACAGGTTTTAACTTTCATGCAACGAGATCATCGTACGAAATACCACAAACATTTCTGACCAGAAGAGACCAGGACAGAGGAGCCGCGTTTCACCTTTCCTGGATGGTCACCTGCACGGATGCCACCGTGGTTTCCAACACTGCCCAAGAGCCTGAGACCAGCCCAGTAAACACGTCAAACCCACTCACAGCCCCAGGAGAGAGTTCGGGGGATGCTGATAACAGCAACCCGGCCAGGAGCCGCCAGAGGTGACTCTGCAGGGCCCGGCCCATGTGCTGACAGCCTAACACGGACGAGAAACGTGAGGAATGAGGGAGCTATTCCAGCCTCCGGCCCTCCACCCCTGCCTTCCCCGCCACACAAACCGAATGCCTTCAACAACACAGATGGTATCAAACTCTGACAGCAAATACACGGTTCTTATCTCTACTTTTACAGCCACTCCCTTGATTTGTGAAATGGCGTAGCGTGTTAAAAAAAACCGTTGAAGTCTTTTTGAACAGTGAGTCCAATGCTCTGAGCAGCATACTGACACATAAAATTAGATTTTGTTTAGGAAATTTAATTTGGACGTATGACTTAATGTATGGTCTTGACTTTTCATAATTATTATTATTCAAGGACTTTTTAATGTGATTAATAGCAGTTTTTTTTAGTTTAAACTATACATGAAAATTGCGTAAGAGCTGAGTAAGATAAACACCTCCTTGCTTCACTTTCTGGATTCCAATTAACACCTAATTCACTACACTTCTTAATACAAATATGTAGTCAGCTCTTTAGAACAGCTTGACAAGATGAGCACACATTTTGCAAGGAGCTGACAAAACAAGCAGTCCATCAGCCAGCTCACAGCTTCTTCAAACCCTGCGGTCAGTACCCCATTTTCAGGGCTGACCATGGATAAACAAGCAAGGGGTTCCCTCCTCCTGCTTTCTGGGAAAGAGCACGTTCTATGTGATTCATTCCACAGCTTTGAGGCTATACATTTTTTTTTTTAATTTTCCTCTCCACGTGTTATTATTCAAGGCAATAAACCACTAAGGTCATTTTGCTAAATCATTTTGCTGTATCCAGGATGGTGAGAGAACTCTCCACTCCTCAATTTAGGAGGGATCAGTCCACAATTAATTCCAGATCTTGGAATATGGAAGAACTGTGAGGAACTTCGCACTCTCCCAGCAGAGGAAATCCTGCGTGCTCAGGAATCCGCCAGGCACCTGAGCCCTGCCAACCCCGCCCGGCTCCAGGCACGAGGCCGCAGGAGGCGTCTACAGCTGGAGGCGCGGCACAGCCCCCCGCCCCAGACGCCAGATGGGCCCAGCAGGACATGCAACGCCTCATTTTAAATGGATTATTTGCCTCTGTCTTTTCTGAGCATCCTCAGAAAAGCTTATGGAGGGTCCCAGTTTTAAATATTATACACAGACGGGCCTAAGGCACTATTAGAATACACTAATACTCTAAAATGAATGGTGGCACATCGTCAGCACTTGATACTGTCTACCTGGGTTCTGGAAGAATTTACAGGCTAACCCCTTGCCAGTAAACTGTCGGTTCAGGGCCTCACTGACCGCGAGGTCTGAGGGATTATCAATGCAGCTAATAGCCATAAGATTTACTAGGAGTTTCTTTTAACTACAGGCACGTGAGGCACAATTTCACATCAGCGCAAGTGGCTAAGATGTTCAAAAGTAGGATTCATACGTGCACAGCAGGGGAAGCAATATGGTTCCTGCAGAAGAAACCATATGTGGCTTATACCAGACTTTCGTAGAAAAGGAAGCTGTCACAAGGGTAAGAGGAAAATCTAGGGAATGATATGTTAACCCTTCCAAAAAGCCTTTGCTAGGCTGTGCACACTTTTAATGGTTTCACCATGGACCAAGGAGGCCGAAACAGAGAAGGCGGGGCCAACGAGCACCTACCTGAACAGAAACCGCAAGCATTCCACATACCATTACACCAACCAGCTAAGAAAAGGGGTCCCAGTTGAGTTCAGAATTTGCAAATGACACTATCCTCTCCAGAGACAAAAAGTAGGACGATCTCAGGAGACTTTTTAACCAAACCAAAAAAAAAAAAAAAAAAAAGAGGAGCTTTAGAGCGTTTAGTCTGAGGAAATTACATTTAAGAAAAAAAAATAAATCTATCTTTTTCATACTTAATAACAGGAACTGCCAAATATGGTCACAGGCCCTCAAGACGGGAGAACCACAGTTAGTGAATGAGGGGTAGATTCAGGTCCACGGAGCATGACCTCAGCCATCCCTCTTGCAAGCCTGTGTTTTGGCCACTTCTGAGTTGGCACCAGAGGCAGGAGGAGAAAAAAAATTCAAGATCTGAGAAATAAAAACTAAAACAGAAAAGTCTGGTTAGGAGAAGTACCTCTAAGAAATTCATTTCAAAGTGAGAGCTCAGCAGTCTAGCAAGGTGCAGACTAAGAAATAAATGTTTGGGTGTTTAAAATTATGAGGAATAAAGACATGCAGTTGAACATCAAATTCTAAGAAGCTGCCAGTCCAGCTAGCAAGTACCACATCGAGGACCAAGAGAATGATATAATCTTACCTAGAAACCATAAACTTAGGAACATTATCCCAAGAGCTGGTATACTAGGACAGCAAGACACTGGTTACGAAGAAAAGCAGAAAGTAGAAGTCTCTAGGATGCCAAAAGCCATTTCTATATAAACAGGCTTGTAGATGCCGCTCTAAAGGCAAATTTAACCTTGCAAGCCACTGACTTTTAAAGCTTGGATTTTTTTTTTCCTGAGAAAAGGAGTCATTTACTCAGGAGCTTCAAGGTAGAGAGTCTTTTTTCTTTTTCACGATGTTCAGACATTTCTACAGAGAATAAGGATCCCCTCTGGACAAGCATTTTACTTCTTTAGTCTTATAAGCCTCTACCCATTGTTCAAAATACTAGTATCTTCAATCTCCGTTATTAGACATTGTATTTTCAGTTGTCTGAGCTTTCTTAATATTTCCTTAAATACAAAACAGCAAGAAAGAACAAGGATGGAAGGAAGAAAGGAAGGAAGGGAGGTAGGGAAGAAGGAAGGGAGGGAGGAAGGGAGGGAGGAAGGGAGGAAGGGAGGAAGGGAGGAAGGGAGGAAGGGGATGTGTTTAGCACAGAGTTAGTTCATCAGGTCTCTGCTTTTCCAGGCAATCTCTACACAGATCTGGCAGAAGATTAACTTGCAAACTGAATTTGCCAGGCCCTTTACAGATACAAATATTCAGGTTAACACTTACTGATGTCCTACAACAGTGAAACAGGACACCTCGGCCTCTGCTCTGGAAGGAGCTCCTGCAGCATCAGCTTCCCAAGGTCCCTGGGGACCTTCGGAACTGGAGAAAGAGTGATCTGATTGCATATTCAGACGACCAGGACTGCACTGAAGAAAGACAGCCAGACATTGCGCTGAACTATCTGCATCTTCATGTTTATCTATTTATATAGAGAAATAAAGTACCTATACTCTATCCTCATGGATTTGGCTACGTAAATATATCTGAATATGTGTGGCACTAACTCATCTACTTTCACTTATTCCAAAAATGTCTTTTCAAACCAAAATTCAATCAAATTAACCCAAGGCTTCCTTTTCCTACCACAGTTTCATGGAAGTTGAAATCACAGTTCTAAAAGGTACACAAATTGTAATCCATTTCACAAATGCATTAAAGATGGCACAATTTTTAACAGGTTATAATTGAGTCTCTTTCTCCTTGGGTAACACGCACTTGATCTTGCTTAGAAAAGAAGTTTGTAGATGGGAATATTAACAGTCTATAGATATTGAGAACATAATGATTCCTAGTGGTGGTAACCCATCCCTGTGATAAACATTAAAAACCAGTTATGATCTCTGTCCCCAAGTACTTGGGTTGGAAAAGCACGAAACCATGTTCTCCACCTCACCCATATCAGACACGAGAGTACCTGCATCTGTTAGTCTGGACTCCTGGCAAACCTGGACTGATCTCTGATGTTTGCATTTCAAGGGAGGCCTCAAAACGAAGCTAAGAATGAGGTGTAATTCTTAAACACAGCCGGACTGTGCAGCCAGGGGACCTGGAACTGAGCTCTGGGTAATCTCAATGAGATAGTTAGCCTCACTGAGCATCCTCTTTCCCACCTGTGTAATGGGAAGATAACACACTCTTACCCTGTCGGGCTGCTGCGAACACCAGCTGAAGGAACGTACTCAAAAGTGCTTTGGAACCACAGCCACCTCTGTCACCAAGACATCAAGCCACTGTGTCCCTGGAGGAGTACTAAGATCCCTGCTGGAGATGCTCAGAAAGCGCCTCACTCCATGGCCCACGCCCCCGAATCTGCTACTTGGAAAGGGCAGGCGGAAGGTGCCCAGGATCGGGAGAGCACCTTCTCTTGCACTTTTGCGTGAGGGTCCTTCACAGGTCTGTCCTCACCTTTCTCGCTTCAGTGAAGTCTTTTGGACTCTTGTTTGGGATTCCAATGTGTTGCTTAGTTTTTCCCGTTACTGTAACGTTTGTCGTACACAGTGCTAAAAGGGAGGCACTAAGATTTTGCCAGTCTTTGGCCAAGATGGTAAATTAAAGCCTTTGATTTCACTAAATTGAAAATGCAGAGTAGATAAATTTTAACAGGGATGTCAGATTCTGTGCCTACTTCTCAGCCTTCCACTTGGACCACTGCTGTTTCTCTCACCACACACGCATGCACACACATGCACACATGCACATGCACACACGCACACACATACACAAGCATGTCCCTTCTACTAAGACAGGGGAGAAATAAAATTAGAGTAATAAATCCACTTTAAGTTGGTGTTGCTGTTGCTGGAGTTCCAACAGCTACCTCCAAAAGTAAATGCTATTAAGGGTTTTTTCTTGCCCCAGATGTTTTCTAGCTGAGGAAACTAAGCACTCGTGCCCGAGGCACATTTCGACACACACGGTGCAAATACCTCCTACGCCAGTGGCTGAGTCCCGCACGCGCCGCATCCAAACAGACGCTGTCGCACGGTACCTCATTTCTACCTCTCCACAAGCAAGAAAAGCACAATTTTCACCAAGTGGCAAACACCGTTACCAACAAACTTCTTAGCAGAAAGCGCACTCCGGGAGCTGCGCAGTGCCCATCCTGGCTACGCGGCCTCCAGGCACCGGCCGCAGCAGAACCTCCAGGGAAGGCCGGAAACTTCCCACGGGGACGAGATTGAGTGTGAACGGTGGTTGGAGGGAACAAGCAAATCGAATTAAATCAGGGCTGAGTTCCAGACTGAGCAAGGAGCTGCGCCAGGAAAGGTCTGGCGGCGCGAACGCAACACTGCCACGCTCCGCGGCGGAACGATGCGCCACCGAAGTGAAGATTCCCCGGGGAATTCCCAGCATTTCCCTCCCTCCGTGGACGCTCAGGCCAGCAGAGGCTGGCTAAGGTCTACCCAGCCACGGAGTGAGGAAGGCGCGGCCCAGGACTCACAAGCGTAGCTGGGCCACGTCCTACCCATGCTCCGCGGCGGGGCGCACGTGCCCTGGCTCAACGACGCCCCTACCGGGCAGCCGACGACATCGCGTGGCCTCGTCTCGGAAGCTGGTCGCGCGCCCACGCCCAGCTCGGTCGCCTGGACCCCGCAGAGCAGGGAAGGCGGAGCGTCGCGGGTGCGGGGCGGGCGCCGCGCTACGCTCACGTGGCGTTTCCCGCGCCCTGGCACGTGCGCCCTGCCTGTAGAGAACCGCGGTGCGGTGCTGACGGTGAGGACCGGCGCTCGGGACCTAGGAGGCGCGAGGCCCGGCTCGGCAGCGCCGTCCCGCTGCGGTCCCCAGGGCTGTGCGCAGGAAGGAAGGCGGAGTTGGAATGGGGAAGCAACTTCAAACAATTTCGTTTTCAGTTTGTTTTAAATGGGCAAAGGCATTGGAATCCCATCTGGAAGTGAGTTCTTCCAAGGTTGCCACAGTTCCCCTGGAGCCCGGAGCCCTCACTGGCAATTCCCGGCCAGAGCGGAGGCAGAGGCGTCCCAGGTACCGCGCCGGCCCCAGCCAGCCTGGGGACCGGCCCCTGGGTCCTGGGAGCGCCCGAGCCGCGCCCTGGAACAAAGCGGAGGCGGCGCCCTCCCCAGACGCGCGGAGCGCGCGAGCGTGCCGTGTAGACCTGCGGCAGTCAGCCGTGTTCGTGACTCCTTTCGTCTTGCGGGGGAGGGGAAGGGATCAGAAACTCCAGGACGTTTTCCCCGAACTGGGAGACGGCCCCTTGGCACGGGATCCCGCCGGCACCGAACTCCCGGCGACTCCGGCCGGCGGCCGCGGGGAGGGGAATGGGGAGGGGCGGCGGGCGAGGAGAGGAAACAGGTGAGCTCCCACCGCCCCCGCGCGGCGCCCGGCGCCCCCGGCCCAGAGCACTCACCGGCTTTGCACGGGTCCCTGTAGTCGATGGTCTCGGCGCCATCCTCCTCGCCGACACCCAGCGCGTAGTCGTAGTCGAGGCCGGCGCAGACCCGCAGCTCCCCGCAGAGCACGGTCCCCGAGGCCACCAGCCACAGGAGCATCCCCGGGGAAGGCGCCTCCAGCCCCATCTCCTCCCGCGCAGCACGGGCGGGACGGGAGCGGGGCTGCGGCGGCCACGGTGCGCGCCGAGGCGCGGGGAGGGGGCCGCCCCGCGGGGCCGGGCCGTGCAGGTGTCCGGGACCCGCGGGCGCCGTCGGGACGGTGCGGCGGGCGGAGGCAGGTGGGAGCCGGCGGCGGGCGCTCCGGTGCCGCGCGGCCTGGGCGGCCGAACTTCCCGCGGCTCAGCGGCCCCCGCGCCGCGCCCCCGCCGCTGCCCGGACCCCGCGGCCGCGCGCCAGCCGCCTGCGCCGCGAGGGCGAGTGCGGGCCGCGCATCAGCGCGCCGGAGCCGGCCGCGGGCTCCGGGCGGGGGCGAGGGGGGCGGGCATGTCGGCGCGCAGGAGCCCGCAAAGCCGCCGGCCGCGCAGGGCCGCGAGGGTCGGGATGCGCCGGGCGCCTCCCCGGCTGTCTTTTACCCTCTTCCCAACTTGGAAAAAAAAGCCCTGGCCGCATCTAGCCCAATCACTCGCATCCTGCTTACTTATTCATACAATCAGGGTCAGGATCCGGGCCACGGCCTCCCTCCGCCTGCGCCCCGGCCCTGCACAAACACGCGGGCGCGAGCGCCGGCGGTCCCGCTCCGGCCCCGCCGGGACAAAAACGCGCGGACCACGCGTCCGCGTCCGCGAGCGGCGATTAGCGGGCGAGGCGCGCGCCGCGGGGAGCGCCCGGCCGGGGGCGGCGGGATCGTGACGGCCGCGCTGCGCATCCGCCGCCCCTCCCCCAAATGCGCCGCCCGCTCCTGCCTTCGCCGGAGCCTCGGTGCGGCGGGGGCGCGGGGTCTCCGCGCTCGCGATCCAGGTGGAAAACGAGCGCCTGCTGCCAAAGTCTCCTGACCAACAAAGTTTTGCTCAGAACGCAGATCCTCGGAACAGCGTCAAAAACACCCCAACCGCGTTGGAGACGCCCCGGGCAGGCGCGCGAGTCGCGGGACGCGCGTTTTCCGTGGCGGCTCGGGAGTCCCGGGGCGTCGGAGGTCGAGCTTCCCGGGAGGGGGGCGTGCGGAACCGGCGGCAGGACCCGCGAGTAAGCCCGTGTCACCCACCGGCAGGCTCCAGACAAACGCAGGTGGTGGGAAGTTGGGGAGGGAAAAAAATCAAAGGAAATCTCTGCAAAACCCCCGTCGTGAGCAATTCCGAGGTTTCCCCACATCTGTAAGCAGTTTCCAAAATAGGTGAGACCACTTCTCCCCCGGCTTCCCTTTTCCAACTACGAATAAATCTTTTAGCTGTCACTTTAGCGGGGACTCGTAAAAAATCTTCTGTTGTCTTTACATCTTTATTTGACAAATGCTCCCTTTGTCCAAGAAACCATCAACATGCCGAGTCTCCTCTGGAGGGAACTAGAAAGGTGGCCCCATCCACACTTGTGCTTGGACACACACACACACAGACATGCACACAGACACACACACAGACACACTCACACATACACAGACATACACACACATAGACACACACAGAGACATACACAGACATACAGACACACACACAGACACACACACACAGACACACACACAGACATACACATACAGATACACATACAGACATACACAGAGACATACAGACACACAGACATGCACACACACAGACACACACACAGACACACACACAGACATACACAGACACACACAGACATACACACACAGACACACACACAGACACACACACAGACACACATACAGACATACACAGAGACATACAGACACACAGACATGCACACACACAGACACACACACACAGACACACAGACATACAGACACACACAGACATACACAGACACACACACAGACATACACACAGACATACAGACATACACACACAGACACACACACAGACACTCCTTTGACAGGCCAAGCCAGCTCCGGTTGGGAGACTTGCCCAGGTTTATGTGTGAAAGGAAAGTAAGAGGAGAATCTTGAAGAAGTACCAACTATTTTCAGCTGAAACTGAAAGTGTAGAAAGATGGAGTGGAACTTAACCGATTAAATGTTCTTTGCAAAACTGGGGCTTTCTGGGAGGCCACTGCAGTGAGGGAGCCTCCCTCCTGCAGATCATAAACTTACAACGTCTGGGATACACAGCAGACAGCAGATTTTTAAAAGAACATGTTCAATAAGCAGGTAGAGGCGTTTGGTTTTGAAATCTCTTGCTGAGTCATTCTCAAATTCTTTTACCCATGCAAAAAAGAAGTCTGCGTAATTAATAACAGCGTTGCCCTCGCTCAACAAGAATGTATCCTGCCAAGCCCAGCCAAAAGCCCTGAAGACGCAAATTTCCTTTAGAGGATCCTTGCCCTTGAGCTGTGACAGTGTCCCTGCTCCCTGCCCCCAGATCTTAAAAGTATCCCTTGTTAATCTAAATGCCTGCAAACATCTCCTTAGACTGTTTTACCAAATACAGGTTTGCAAGAGTTTGCACCTGGAGTTTGCCTAAATATCACCCACTTTGCAGGAATGAATACGTTTCATGCATTTGTGCTGGAAAAAAAGAACGGTACCATGTCGGGACAGCTGCCTCGCTATGTATGATGATACCTATCACTTTTTGGTACAGATTTCCCATTGCTTAGTTTTGTAATTTTATAAATGTGTAACCCAGAGAGTTAGAATGGTTAACACAGTAGAGCCTAAATCAAAATACAGAAATGTTTCTGTGTAGCTAAAATACTTGCAGAGAATTTTTATTTACATCGCAGTAGCCTAGGCCTCAACCTCTGACCTGTCTTTAAATCTTATTTTTAAATATTAAATCTAAGCTTATAATAGGTACATTTTTGTTTTTTTAAATAGTTACCTTTAAACTTCATTTATTTCTATAGTTGCTCTGATTACAAACTAAAAGTAGATCCTCCCTGTCCCTGAAGGAACCACGAATTTGCAAGAACACGCCGGTGAGCAGGGAGTGTCAGCGTGCAGCCGCAGACACACGCGGTGTGTGAGTTCAGTCTCCTCGGGAAGGCAGACAGGAAATTGATTCCCGCAGTAAGACGTGCTGATGTGGCCCTGGCTCCGAGCTGGCCGCTGCCCTTGGCCGGCCCGGCAGGCAGCAGGACGGGGCGGCCTGGGCAGGCACAGGGAGGAGAGCCACCCACGGAGGCCGGGGCAAGAGGCAAACTCCGTCCACTGGCATACCCTGTTAGATACGCCAGTCAAAACAAGCTTGCCTTGTAGGCAGTGCCCATTAGAAAAGTTTATTTGCTAATCGAGTCAATTTGGGGAAAACTAGATGTGATTGTTTTTTGTTATGAAGCCAGGTAATACACGGCTGAATGTATTTCCCCCGTATCCCTTCTAAAAAATAACACAGACGTGTATGAACAAAATGAGTCCTCCTCTCCCCCTGCTCCCACCCTCTCCTCCAAACTAAAAACTGTTAACCTGTTAAATGGTGTGTATGTAGATTGACCCTTATGAAATTGTCTTATCTGTAGATCAAAAGCAGCAAATATTGGCAATTTCGTGTTGCTTCAGAGCTTTAAAACTCGCCTTGCTTTGTATCAACTCTGCCTTTCTTCCGGGTGGACTTCAGTCCGGCCCTCTTAAGTGAAGAGATGGTTCTCCGAGCTGCAATGGATGCTGGCTTCCACTTCTTCTCTGTTTTTTATTTTTCTATTTAATTTTTTTTATTTCAGCATTTTACAGGGGTACAAATGTTTAGGTTACGTATATTGCCTTTCCCACCTGCCCAACACCTGATGAATGTTACTACTATATGTGCACTTAAGTGTTGGTCAGTTAATACCAACTTGATGCTGGGTACATGTGGTGCTTGTTTTTTATTCTTGTGATACTCTCCTGTTTTTCAAATTTTAAATTCTATGACTTTTATAGCACATTATAGTATATATTACCACTCCCAGCCCTTGACAATTGGGATGACCCTACATTCAACTAAAATCTGTCCTTATTACTATTTTCTAAGTAACAGTTACGGCGTCAGAGACAGAATGAGAAAAAGTGAGCAGAGGGCAATATTTGCTTCGTCACAGAGGTGCAAAAGGAAGTGTTTGTTTGTGAAGGAGAAGACATCCCCTTCCCCGGGGGAGAAAGGGAGCCTTCCTGCCGCAGTGGACTCTGGACTCTGCTCTGCGTAGGGTCGCTAATCTGAGATCTCTCATTATTCCTGGGTAGTTTGCTGGCCTACAGCTTCTTCCTACCATTCATTCCCTTGCTGTGGGAACAGAGACACCCTTTGTTTTTATAGCTTTTAGTGACTCCTCCTGCCACCCCATTCTGATGCGAGGGGAGGCTGAGGCAGGAGGATCCTTTGCGCCCAGGAGTTCAAGGCTGCAGTGAGCTATGATGATGCCACTGCACTCCAGCCTGGGTGGTAGAGCGAGACCCTGTCTCCAAAGAAAACCAAAAAAGCTGATCTAGGTCAATTCCTGCACCCCTCAAAACCACACCACACTGTCCGTGGACGACAGTCGCCTGCCCCTCACATCACACCTGTGCCATAGTCAGTGCCCTCCTCTACCTACCTGTCACTCACTCTTATTTCTAGTCCTCAGTGCAAAAAGGCTGTGTGTGGACACAGGCGCTGCATGTACTTATAAATAAGTACATGGTATATATTAATATATTAATATATATTAATTGGTATATATTACCAATTGGTAATATATTAATTGGTATATATTAATATATATATAACTAATAATATGTGTTACTATTTATATATATATATGACTAGTTCCTAGTATCCGGGAACTTTGGTAACTGCTACTATTATCATTTTAAGTGAGTTCTAAAAAGTCACATTACTTCCACCCCCGCTAACGCATATTTAGAAAGAGCCTTCTCTTCCTTCCTCGGCCTGTCGCAGAGCAGCCCGGGGGAAGCTGTGCTAGAGCAGCGCAGTGGGGCAGACACACAGCGAGGGGCACAGGACCCAGCAGCAGGAACACGGAGTTCCAAGTCTCGTTTTGCCAGGTAGGAGCTGTTCTGCCTCTGGCAAGTTACTTTCTTTACTCTCCTGATTTTTGAAACAGAAATAAAATACCTGCTAGGGTTGAACTGAGAATTAGGTGAGATTATGCATGTCGGGTACTTCCTAGCAGGTGTGAGCACGTGAACAGGGTTGGTTATTATTGTTAATTGGCATTGCCCTAGTGATCTAGGGGAAGACCTGTACATAGCGAGCTTTTCCATTGTCAGACGAGAAATGCAGCACGCATACACACACGTGCACACGCACACGCACGCACACGCATGCATGCACACACACCTGATTACAGGAGTAAAACTAGGACTGTTTTATTTGGAAAATTCCACTAACAATACAAAATCCATCAAATTGAAATAAATGCTACTGCTGTTGCCTGCAAGTCCCCCGGCAGTGTACTTCAGCGACTGAGATCTAGCACGCCTCTCCTCTGGCCACTTTCTGTCGTCTTTATTTAGCTAATACGGTGCTGTGTCCATATTTTCATATCATGAGCGTAAAGGAGGTCTTCCAATTTTTCCTAAATAATTTCCTTATAAAACAGCATTTGTATTTCATTTAATTCTACTTACTTCATGGAAATTTAAAAAAACAGGCCCTGAAGCCTTTGATAAAACATACTATGTACTTCCAAAGCAATGAGAATAATTTAATTTCAAAAATGCAATAATGGAATGGTATCCGCTTCTTGGGAGGAAGGAATGCCCAAACCCCCTAAGGTACTTCTTCCAGGTCAACCGCTTGCCCGTGCTTTTGTGGTCTTAAGCCATTTTGAAGATGGGGACTAGGAGTTGGAATTAGCGAGTCATTCGTGAACATATTACCGTCACCTCCGAGCCTCTGACCCTCCACTGGCTCCTTTCGCTGGACACTCCCTGGGGGCCTGCCGTTCTGCTAACTCTGCCGACAGGTGCCGGGCGGGGGAGAGGCCCATCGCTCTGCCCAGCTAAGGCCCCTCTTCCTTCGCACCCAGAGGCACTGTGTCCGTCCTGACGCCCCAGGGTACGTTCTGGGCAGAAGTCCTCCCACTCCGCCTTGCCAAGCGGTCCATCCCATAGGGAACGGAAACCACATCTTTTCCATGAATGAATCCCACAAAATATTTTGCACATAGTAGATGTAAAATAGCTTTCATTCACAGAAATTAAAATTGAGCCCGTTGAGATTCCGTCACTGAAAACACTTAGCATTAGGATGCAAAGTAAAAATTGAATTTAAGAAATCTATACCTTCAGTGTAAAAGCAGCTCTTGGGGTCAGAAAACATGCTTGAGTCCTTGTTTCTCTACTTGCTAGATGTCTTAGGACACTTACTCTGTCTCCGTTTGATTTTTCTCACCTTTAAAATAAAATGCTTACCCCGTATGGTTATTTTTCGATGAAAACACATCAAGTCTGTAGATCACTTAGCGTGGAGCCTGGCATGTGACAAGCGCCCCGTGGCTGTGACGTCCTCGCCTCTTCTGCCCGCGGATGACGAATACCCATGAGAGACCGACAGTCCAATCAGAGTCTGCAAAAGGGAACACCTAAGCAGTATTTGTGAAACGGTTGGGAAAACAAGAGTTTTTTCTTGGCAGGTAAAAAGGGAATGTGAAGGAAGACTGGAAAAGGGCAAATAATAGTAATACACCACCCCCCGCCCCGCCGTTGCTGACTTTACTCGTTTATTTTTGCAAATTAAATTTCTGACAGCCCGGATTCATCAGAGCAAGCATCTCTCAATGATCAGTAAATAAAAACACAACGTGCTGAAATGAGTCAAAGTGAAAAGGCTGACATTGTTCACTAACCTCTTGAATAAATTGTTGGGTAATTGGTGTGTATTTAAAACTTGTGTGACTTCATTTTTTATGATGCATTGTAAAATCACCAAGTTGTTTTATAACTTGTTTAACTCTATTCATAATACGCAGCTGCGCTGGAACACTAGTTTTTCTGTATTTCTAAACTCTCCGTTATGCTCTGGGCTGCGTTCTGGACCTCGCCAGATTTATTTTGTAAGCCGCACCGGGCTTTCAGGGGCATTAATTAATAACCTTGGACTTCATCTCCAGGCGTTGTAACTCACTTCGGGTGGCTTTTCCAACCACTAGAGCAAAAGCTTTGCACCATAAAACCAACAACTTGCAATCCATACGGAACATCTGAAGTGTGTTTATTTGTTGCTTTTCTTCTTCAAAGCACTCGAATGACATTAACGAATGGTCCCTCAGATAGGTGAGTTTGGTTTGTTCCAGGCTCACAACACCGAAACCTGGGACACCGGCCACACCTCAGAGGGGACGATTCCCTTCTTGTTTTTCTTCTTCCTCACGTCCTGGGGAGGGATTTCATTCAGTTTTACTCTGCATGTGTCTGACAACCAAAAAAAAAAAAAAAAAAACCTCCTCTGGAAAGAGAGCAGAGTGCAGTGGGGCCAGGCGGGATGTTATCAGTTGTCCCCACGGTGGGTTCCATCGTCTCACGGGTCACGAGCGTGTCCACTCTGCCTTTGCCAGGGTGCACAGCAGGGCTGGGCTATCAAGAGCTAATTACTCAAACAGGGTTCTGATCTGCGATTATCTAGCTATTTCAGATGAACACGGGTGTGGTGCTTTACTTTTTCCTAGCAAGAAAAGTGCTGACATTTCTGGATTATTTTCTCCGTTTTCTGCTTTAGTTTGCATGTATTCGATGGAAGGTTATGCCCAGTGCTTTCTAAATTATTACTGCTCCTCCAAAAACGTGGCCGCCTGTGGGTTGAGGTCACAGTTCGCGCGTCAAGCTGGGCCCCGTGTCACGCGCCTGACCGCTGAGCACTTGGGTGGCACAGCAAGGCGAGGTCCGCTGCCTTGTGCTCTCACGGTTCTCAAGAAGGGTGTTTAAAAGTTGCTTATTCACTTGGGTTCCAACATCAACATTAAAAAGTAATTAAATCCTGTTGCTAGGACAATTTTTGAGTACAGCTTCCTTTAAAAAAAAAAACAACACTTTGATAATTTCATGGAGGAATTGCAAAAGATTTAAACATTGCTGGAAAACCTGTAAGAATGAGTTGCTTCTCCTTTGTTTTCTTGCCCTATAGTAACAATCGCTATGAGAAGTGGAAACGGGTGTGTGTTTGGCTTTGAAATCAGAGTTTATGGCTAACTCCTGAAATCCTCAGACCACGTGCGGAGAACCTGAAGCCGTCTGCTGTTGATTACCAGTAAAACAGGAAAGCAATTAGTAGGACAATTAATTCAATATGTAGTGAGACCTTTTATTAGTCATTTTTATCCTAATCTTCCAGTATATAAATGCCTCAGTTCACAGCACATACCACCAAGGAATAAATAAAATTGTCCTGCAACAAGGTTTTCATAGAGTCTGTAGGTACCAGTGAATGATCTTGGCTACGCAAAACGCACCGCAGAACAGACCAGTTTCTAACCTGTGGTCGTCCTGCTCCTCAAGATGAGCTTGCTCCGGTCCGCATGGACATGTACTGCTTTGACCTCATTGTCTGAGTTATTTCTAATAAGTAATTTCCCAAAATAAGAAACACCAAAGTGAATAGTATGATGACAAATTTTAATTTAGCTAAATAGACCTTATTGCAAAATTGGTTGTTTCTTTGTTCAAATATCAGGTACCATAGGCTAAAGTGATGGCTATTTCTGAGATCTTAAGGCTTTTGAATTTCTATCAAAAGTGAACATCTGTTTTTTCCCAATTTTTATAATATACTTTTCCATAAGATTAATCCTTTGACCATGTCCCTCATTTCAGGGTAAGTTTTCAGAGCTGATAGATCTCTCCTTTCAAAGTACTCCTGAGGGTTTATAATTGGTACTTTTGCATCACAGTTGGGAGGGCTTTTATACGTGGTTTGACCTTATTTTCTCTTACCATTCTAATTAGTATGATGGCAAAAAACTAGAAGTATGAGCTCCAAACGAAGTTTGTGTATGAAAAGTACAGTATAAGATGAAACTTGAAAATCACGATGACCAAAGGGATACTAGTAGTTGCACATGGAACCTAAGTGTGTTAAGAACGGGGCAAGATTACTTCCTTTTCTAGCAAAATGATCAAAGCCCTTAAAGAAATACTGATTTTGTAAGTGTCGGAGCTTTTCACATTGTGATGCCAATAAAATGTCCCCGGCCCTTCCTCAGAGGGAAGGAACATGGTCGTCACCTAAGTCATCAGGTAACCCCAGCTGTCCTGGAGTCTCTGCTCTGGAAAATGTTAGACTCACTCCTCAGATCCTGTTTTCCTGCTCGGCCTTCAAAGGCCACAGAGCACCGAAACTCTTAATTTCAAAGACAGAAACGGCACAGGAGTCAGGAAGCTAATTGGCCCTGATGTGTTTTCAGCGCAGGGTGTTCTAACTGGCACGCCGTCTGGGGAATGGCCCAGCCTGTGCAGAAAGGATGCTTAACCCAGCCAGGTTGGCAGCTGTGTCCTCGTGGGCCGGTCAGTGTTTTGACATCCTGCGACCTCTAGTGAAAACCAGAAGTCGTCAGCCAACATAAATTTCCTTTACCAGTTTGAGTCCCTGTAGGAATTGCAGAGAAAGACAGAAAAAAACTCTCAGCTGGACTCGTAAAATACTTTTTCTTTTTCCAGATCACAGCATTAGTTCAGGTTTGAGAGGGTGAAAATATTTTTTTAAATACCTTTAACATTTTTCTCAAATTTTCTAGAAATTGTATTATTATAGTCATTAGAGTACCTTTAATTACTACACTAAAGATAATAAAAATGAAAGGAAAAATGATGAAAAGTCCAATGACAATATGAAATGAGTTTCAAGGAAAAAAAAGGAAATAATTTGCCTCTTTTATGTCACAAACAAGTAAAAATGAAGTCATTTGACGTGTGTTTTGCAGTAAACAGTTTTGCAAATTATGTCTTCAAATTTTAGAATGGTTGAATTATACTCTGTCTTGATTAATCCTACAAAGCACAGTATAATTTCCTGAAATTGAGGTATTAAATAATTAAGTGCATTCAATGCAGAGCACAAATGCGTGAATAAGTCCGCAAGGCGAAAATAAGAGTGTCACGGCTTTAACTCTCAGAGCACGTGGGTACCTGGCAGGCTGCTCGTTCTGCAGAGTTTACTTGTAGCAACTGTAACGTTTAAAGTGCTGCCTCGTTGCGTACAGTCGGTGTGCACTGATTGCAGGGAGACGCGGGCGCAGAGAGAGGACTGACGGGCGGCCGTCGCTCAGACCGACTGTGCAGTCCGACAGGCTGGCAGCGGGTGCAACTGGACAGAACGTCACAAATACCTCACTCGAGGAACAAAGGAAGAATCGTAGCTGTTGGCGAACACGGAACACTTCCACGTTAGACAGCGAGGGAGGAATTCGCTCAGCAGGTGCTGTGGCACTTGGCCCTGAACAGAGACCACAGGGAGGCGTGGAAGGGAAGGGCAGGTGCCTCCCGCCTGCTCCGCGGCTCCCTGAATCCTCTTCATCTGCAGCCTCATTTCAGCCCTAACTAACCTGTAAGATAAACGTGGGAAATATTCCCTCTTTAGATCTTACCTTGGGCACTAACTTGCATTTTTTCCCAAATTTTACCTATACTTTAGAACTTTATGTATTTCAGTTTTTCTGTTGCAACAGTGAACGTATCGATACGTCGTGTGCACCAGGGCATTTGGTGCACACGTGATCCTCGTTTAAAGGAACACCTAAACAGTTTTCCAGTGTTTCAGAACTACAGTTGCTATGGAAATTATAAACGTTATTCTCACTCAGAAAAACTGGAGTGCTCCGTCCCTATTCTTGAGGGCTATCACATTAAACAATGTTCCAAAAAACATGAGTTCAATCAAAAATTCTTCAAGGAAAAAAGGGAGATCCCTTGATCAAATAAATCTTGTTTTGGAGATTTATAATATATATATTTATAGTATAGACAAGATTTATATCTCCTCTCTCTCTCTCTCTCTCTCTCTCCTCTGGGATCTATCCCAGAGTAAATGTATTTAGTTTAATTGAGTCTCAAACTTTTTTGACCATCTCTTAAAATTTCTGTTCCAGGGATTATTTTTTGAGAAACATGGCTATAGATATTTACACACAGCAGCAATATTTTATACCAGTATATCATAGGACATAATATAGTTATGATGTTGCATTATGGCTACATAACTCTAAGTAAAATTGGATGTGTATATGTGTGTAGTTATTACCATGAATGTAATTTTTCTCAGGTTTGAGTATGGAGGTGATTCTCATTGTGTCCTAAAGATTCCATTGGATGAACTTCACCCAATAATGACAAAATGTTTTGTCGTTCAGTCCATAGAGTAAAAACTTCATGGATTGAGTTTGGCCGTAGGTGACTTGCTTTGGTCACCTGTCTTTCTGTCTTCCTCCCTCCTGCCCTCCTGTCCTTCCCCTTTTAGTTTTTGTTCGATAGGAATTTAGTCTAAATAGTTCTAGAAGTATTCTTTTGGCTCTAGCTTTCTAAAATTTTTAAAAATTGGTTTTTAGACTAAACGATATTATAAGAAAAAGTAGGAATTCTTGTTTTCCCCTCCATCATATTTGGCAGTGCTGGGCTCATTTCCAGTTTTGTAATTAGTGATTTTGAAAAGTAACTTCAGTTACTCAACCATGTAATTCAACCCAGCACAGTGTGCGGAATGAGGGACATATATTGATTTTTACAACCTCAACTCTTTAAATCTTTTAATGATTTTTAGCCTGAATCATAAGAATTACAGCAACTAAAATTATCATTGTTCAACCCCCTCGTTTCCAGAATAGCTGCAACCCCGCGACTCCCCTGCAGATCCGCGAGAGTGGCAGGCGGCCGGCCCGAGTCTTAGCGACGGTCACGCTCTTGGCGTCAGCCTGCGTTTTCGCTGTCGGTTTCTGATTCGATGAACAGTCTTCATTTGTCACAAGTTCCCCGTGAGGTGCGCCATGTTCTAGAACACTCGAGGCACGTCTCGGCCGGCCGCTGGAAGCAGCGTGGCTCGGCGGTCTGCACAGGCAAAAGGAGACGCAAACAGCATTTTCTCCGCGTCACGGATCGGGGTCAGTAACGCCCGTGTCCTCTACGCTCAGGTTCAGACACATTGTCTCGTGCCACCACCAGGCGGGTCTCTCGGAAGCTCCCGTTACTCGGAGAGAAACCGGCAGCGGGTTCAGTGCCGTTCAGAGGTCGCGTGGCAGGATTTGTCAGAGCTGCTCTATTGCTCGGTGAAGAACCTGACCCGCGGGGAAAACCGAGACTGTGCAGCAAACGCACTTTTATTTCCAAGTCAGCGCAGCCAGCACTTCGCCACGCAGTCAAGGAGGAAAGCAGAGAGGACGCAGCTTCTGACCTGAAGGAAAACGTGTTCTCACGATGGAGAGACGGCGTCCAGCAGCTGACTGTCTCAGGGCCAGGGAACCCGAAATGGCTGCGTCACCACAAAACGATGAGTGAAAAAGCAAACTCTAAATCTTCCAAGCCCTTCCGTATTTTCTGTGTCTTGTTTTGTTCATTCTTTCATGAACACAGCGCTGGATAGAATAGGCTTTATACAATGACTCCCTTCATAATTAAAGAATCATCAGCAAACGTTATACCTCGTACAGCGCGGACCAGACGCCCTATCCTCCTCCTCGCTAATTGGGTCATCGCTCTGTTGGTTGGCGGAGTGGAAGGGCGGGCGCAGCTTGACGACGCCAGTAGGTTAGGGAGAGACTTGGCTTCTCGGGACCTTCGGACAGTTTGCACCCAAGCTCTAGATTCCTACGAGAAAAACGCCATTTTCACCACTGAAAGTCTGGGCTTTTCCTGTTACTTTTTACGAATGCTTCCCTGTGCTCAGTGCTCTGCGGCTGGGGATGAAGAACCTGCACAACCCAAAGGCTCGAGTCTCACCTGAGCTGACTGTTTGTGATGTCTTCAGACGTTTCCCCCCGGTGCCGGGTGTGGAGAGGCATCGACTTCTCACCAGCAGAAGTTCCCGTGTAGGAAGACGCTGCTCGATCGTCGGGGATGCCTGGTTCTTTCGCTGATGTTCAGATTTTCTCCACATCTTGAATCAAATTTGAACATTTCAGTCTCCTGCAAAAATCATTTCATTTTCAGTGATTGCATTTCATTTGTTTTATCAGGATTTCTAAATCTGTGCTCATTTATGTGTACACACGGCGTTCGATTAATATTGTCAGTGTCAAGTCTGTTAGAACATCTCGTGCCCTTCTCATTCCCAATTCTATCGATATCTGATTTTACTAAACTAGTCGAAATGATTTTCTTTTTCTAGTTAATTTATCTGTTTCTCTATTAATCCCTTCTTTATTTTACTGAAGTCTTTTAACATTTTAAATCCTCAGTTTGTTTCTATTTCTTCAGGAATGAGAAGACGTACCACGACGCAGCGTACGTCTGGACTTGAGTTGCAGGGAGCAAAAAAGTTCTGTTTTAAGCAGAAAGAAGTCTAGTGGAAATTAAAGCTCTTGGAAGGCCCGGAGAAGTGGGTTGGTCCGGATCCAGGGGCTACCCTGGAAGGAGACGCAGCTCTGGCCTGCGGTGGGAGGCACCATGTGGGAGCGGGGACTGGGAAGGCTGAGTGTGTCCCAGTGCTGTGATGCAGGGGTCAGGAAGTCATTTCCGCGCCACATCTGCCTCTGGCGGGGCCCTGAGCTCTCCCGCGGGGCGGTTTCCACCAGGAGAAGCTCCCCCAGCCACAGGAAAAGGCTCCCCGTTCATCTTTGGACCTCGGCTGCCCACACAGCAGTCACTGGCCACGTGTGGCCACTGCATGTGGAGCTGTGGCCGGTCCCCGTGGAGATGTCCTCTCAGTCTGAAATGCACAGCAGACTTCAAAGACATCATCGGGAAAAAAATGAATGTAAAATATCCCCATTTTTAAGCATTGATGTCTTAAAGAAATGATATTTTGAATACATTCAGCATTAAATGTATTAGGTAAAATAAAATGCATTCTTAGAATTAATTTCCTCTGTTTTCTTTTTACCTTTTGCAACGTGACTACTGGCAGATTTACAATCCATAGGTGGATGGCACTATATTTCCACTGGACATTGCTGTTCTAGAACTTGTAAGAGTGACTGTCTTAGCCAAACCAATTTTACACCTAAAACTTTTATTGCAAACAAGTCATGGAGAAGTATCTTTTAGCTTTCCAGTCTCTGTCATTCAGAACCCCCCCTCACTGAGCTGAAGAGGACAGTGAGCAAGCTAGCCACGGTATCCTCCACATGATGTGTTTTTTTAGAAAAAAATAAATCTCAGGCAATGCATCTCTTAAGGTTTAAAATTTTTCTCATTGTAATGGTTTTTGATACTGTGTAGTTTTGTTCCAATTTTACTATATTTTGCCCAAAATTATTTAGATTAGTTTTAATCCAGAAGATCTTGATTTCTGAGTACTGCCTTTAAATTTTTTAAAGTCTTCTCTTTTTTTGCTGATTTATTAACTTGATTTCATTTTATTTTTTATGTTGTGATCAAAGAAAATCATCTTGGACAAATTTTCCCATTTGGAATGTGTTAATGTTTTCTTTGTGGCCAGAACATAACGGCGTTTTGCAAAACCCCACAGGCTAGGGAAAGGAACGGGTTTTTTCTGCAATAGCGTAAGAAACCGTAATTTGTATGTGTGGATGTCTTTATTTGCATTAGTCAAACTGTCTCCACCCCTTGCTTTTGGTCCTGTTGTTGCTGTTTCAGTTTTGTTTTGTTTTGGGCATGACAGATCTGTGAAAGGCAGGGATGTGTAAAAGTCTCCAATTTTGCTAAAAATATCTTGTAACTAGGAAACAAAGTAAGACATCTAAAAAATGAGCAAAATATAGGCCGGTGTGGGGTAAGTACCATGTAAAAGGTAATAAAAAGGAGCCTTGAAAATTTAGTGTAAGGAAAAATTTTGTCTGTAGGACTTGGAAAAGCCACCGTTTATGTGATATTTGAACTGGGAGTGGATTTGGGATGGGAGAGGAGGCGGAGGGCCCCCGCCGTGGGAACAAGTAAGCCCGGATGGGCCGGGACAGCCCAGTGCTTGCTGAGGCTAGAACACAGATTTCCTGGAATACGAGTTACACGTTGGAAGAAGAGTGATATTGAATAATTTTTTCTCTTATTTATTAAAAATTCTCTTTGCTTTTTCTGGGAATGACCTTTTATAATCCCTGCCTAATTTCCAACTGGATTTCTTGGATTTGTATGTTTTTTTCATAATCACTGCAAGTATTTTCCTCGTGTTTACCTTCTTTTTCTAGTTTGTGTGGTATATTTGTGACACACAGAAATTTCTATTTTTTATAGTCTCAATAACTACTCTGTCTTCCCCTTTACTCTATGATCTGTTCATGCCTCAAGTGATATGTGCTCTGTGCTTTCTGCAAATTCTATGTTCTTCCTAATTTAATAAGCTGGAAAACAAAGTTTCCTGACACCACTGTATCAAGTATTCCTTTCACGACAGCTTGCGATACCAGAGTCTGATTCTGCCCTTTGGAAGTATCGGTCTACACAACTGCTCTAATTATTTCAGCTTCGTATGACACGTGCTTACGATGCCGTACAGTACATGTTACAGGATGTATGTTTTAGTAGGTGTACAATTATTTGCTAGCATCATTCTCTTCATTAGTCTTCTTGTTAAAGATGTTCGTAGCTGTTTTGCCCATGAACTTCTAAAAATTTAAGCAATTAAAACGCCTGTGAAAAATTTTTTAGGATTTTTTGGGAATTACATAAAACCTACAAATTAATTTGGAAATAATTGACTTCTCCATATTAATCTTTTTTACTCAGGAACATGTTTCTTCTGTTCATTTAAGTGAGCTTTATGTCTCTCGGCAGACTTTTGTACTTTTTCTTCATAAAGCCTCTGGACATCCTTATTAAAGTTATCCTCAGATATTTTTATTGCCAATAAGTGGAATAATTTCTAGAATGTCCATTTTTAAATTGCAATTAGTACACTGTGATTTTCCATTACTGTCAGAGCTTGATTTCTTCGTGCGATAACTAGCACTCAGTAAACATTTGTTTAATAACGGATATGGTTTTGCCTTCCTTTAGTTAATGCTCATTAAAGAGGGTAATGAGTTTTACTTACGTGAAAAATACTCACCGACCAAGCTCACACTGTGCCTTGACTTGGAGACACTCGGTCTTCCACAACATGGAATCAAAGCGGCAACAAAGAAAGTCCCGGATGAGGGTAGTTTTGCTTCTCCTTGGCCTCTCGTTAAATATTCCGGAACATTCTATCTCGGCTCTCACAAAGAGAGGAAGCTGGCTCTCTTTGCTCACAAGAAATACTACCTATAGAAGGAAAGAGAATAAACACCTTTGTTTCTCGTCGGGTCTCTTCTCATGTCACCGACTCGCGTCAAGGGATGGGGGACGGGGTCGAGGGCTCCACCCTGGACTATGAACCCGTTGACAGAGTCACAGCAGTGAAGTTTACTGCAACCGTCACGGAGCGAGCATTCTCATAAATTACTTTTTAAATGTAACACATCGCACTTAAGTTCTTGTTTTTGTGTATCAAGGTGGTTGTAATTCAGAGTATTGACGCCAATCAGTAAAGCCTATGCCGATTAAACTTGGATATTTACATACCTTCTCTGTAGGTGTCAGCATTGCTTTGTGGTAGTCCAATGCACAGAACTGTGTCCTCGCCACGCCACAGGACGTGACTCTTATGCTAAATTCAGAGTTGAAATACGAAGGGCCTCTCTTATAATCCATCTCCTGGATTATCCGGTATTTCTTAAGGACAAGTTGTGACATAACGATTAAACTTCAGTTTGGAAAAAAAAAAAAAAAGTGGATACTGAAGTTTCTTCTTTGGGTAAGTACCTTCAAGGTTTTACATGGCAGTCCCTGGATTTAAAAACAAGATGTTCTATATACACTACAACATCATATATACTATGACATTCATGGACCCTAATTCCATCAGGTGTATTTGGAAATGACGTGCATTATTTGTTGTTGGGAGAACAGTTAATGCAGCATCCCATGGAGGGGTGCAGACTGCAGACGCCAGGGATTGGGTTGCATCAGTGTGCACACAGTTAGAACTAATTATGCGCAGACTTTTTATTAGATATATTAGAATTCAATCTAGGGAGCACTTATTTTAAAAAGATATATATATATAAATTTACATTTACACCAAAGGGGTGTCTATTCTTGGGGCAATCAAGAATAGAAAGATTCTGATTGAAAGATTGAAAGATTGAAAGATTCAGAGATGAGGAAAATCCTGAAGTGGTAGAATCTGACTTACTAAATGCCTCGTGCATCTGGACCCGCAGGCAGTCCTGCCGCCGGCAGCTTCTGCCACTGGGCGAGCATCCCGCGCCCACCGGGCTGGCGTCCTCCGCAGCGTGGTAGATAGCGGAAACACACTGAAATTGCCATGGAGACACACGCTTGCAAGGGACCCAGATCACAAAACCAAGGTTGCACGTATTTGTAATTGTCGATGATTGCATATTATAAATTGTAAATGACCACTATAATTGTAAATGTTACAGGGAAAAATCAGCGTCTTAGGAAGCATGTGGCCAGGTGTAACTGTTCAGCATGGAAGCCATTCCTCGTAAAATAAAGGGACACAGTAAACCTTTTTGTTCACTCGGTTGCTTTAAATGTCGCTCTAGCAACTAGCAAAGCGACTAGCTGCTTCCTTTTATGTGTAATGGTGTGATAAGATGTTAGTAAATACTACCCATTTTTTCTTCAGTAAATGATGCCAAAATAATTTTATAGTCTATTTTGCAGCTCCTTTTTAGGTAGACGTTTTTTAGGACATCTGAAATAGGATAGTTCAGGTGTGAAAAAAACCAGGAGCAGTTTCTCTCTAAATACCACACAACATATGGACTCTCATTTGTAGCTGGCACAGATACCTTGGAAAAGACAAAAAATAGAAATTTCCCTCACATTTTTTCCAGAAAGTGAGTCCTCGTGAACCAACCAACTCGGATTATTTTCTCATGTAAAAATGAGACAAAAATGCGGCACACTGAAACTCACTACTCAGGGAATGCCACTGTGTGTGTCTGACGGCCAACAGGAAGACGTTTAGGGGGAAACTATTAAAAAGGTGCACTCCCTACAAGTTGAAAATCCAACCAAAAATGTTCCTTCCAGTGTTATAGTTAGTTTTGGGGGCATTTCAATGAAAGCCGTTCTCTGATATACAAGTACTTACAAGGCCAAGAGGATAATCTTCCAGAGAGTGGTGGCCAAATGGCAAGGCGGTTTTGGTGGCTTGAGTCAGTGGGACGGAAGGGAGGAAGGTCAGAGCTGGGAAGGGCCAAGGTACAATCTAATCCGGTTCTTCTCTTTTGGTGTGTTAGAAGACTGAGGTCTTCTGACAGTCTGGTCTTCAGACTGACAGGTTAGAAGACTGAGCAGCGTAACCAGTCACCCGGAGTCGCCCAGGATGGCTCATTCCTGCCAGGTCTCCCGGCTGTCATTTCAGTACTGTTTTCACTGATCCACGAAACCCATACGTCAGTTTTGGAGGAGTGTCTACACAGAGTCAGATTATGCCGCCACAAGCAACTGGTTCCACCTCTGAAACTCAAAGTAAATGTGCGCATTTACTATTCATTAGATAAAATAAGCTAACTTTGGAATATTTTACATTTCAATGAAATACCACAGTTTCACATAAAAGCAGGCTTAAAAGTGAAGGTGAGCAATTGGAGGCGTAACTAAACTGGACCTAATCTTTTGTGTGTATTTTAATACTGTTTTTGACCAGAATTTTTTCCTAAAGAATTTCTCAATACTATTAATTGTGAGAATCCACTCTCTAGACTAGATGTTAAACCTCCTTCCACAAAACAGAGACACAGTGGCATTTCTGTGTGAGGATCCATACAGATGTTTTCACTGGAATTTCCACAATGTTCTGCAGCTCTTTAAAAGGATAACTATACTCCAGGAACATTCTATGGATGGATCTATATTTACACCAATATTTTATATCATATTTGCAATTAATCCCTGGTATTTACCAGACCATATCGTCATTGTCTGTTGACACAACTTTCAGAGTGTTGTGATTGAAATTTGGACGAAACTTGGTCTCTTTTTCTTCCTGGCAACAAATCTCAATGCTGACCAAATTCACCAACTGAACTGTTTTCTTTTCTTTTTTTTTCATTGTGTTACAAATCATTAGAAGCTACTATTGAGATTGCAGAGGGTGCACATGCTACAAAAAAAAAATTCTCTTCCCCCCCGAGTGCATGCTAAGTGACCACGCACTCTTCCTTCTCCTAGGATCAGGTGACTCCTGTTGCTCCCAGGTGATAACAGCATTGCTGTCATTCTGAACAGCATCTCTGTTTAGATGATGATGTATGTGGTCACTGCAGTCACGATGTGAACGAGGAAAATACAGTATTTATAATCCCACTCTCCAAAAAAGATAAAGCGTGGAAGAAGGTTCCACTTAGAGTTCATTATGTGAGTCTAACGTCGCTGCTATAAATTAAAACTGAATCCCTTGTCACCTCCGCCCAAGTCATCATTGTTCACAGTCACGATGCGGTTATTTTGGGGGTCACTGTGTCATTTGTTCCTCAAAGGCTTCCGTTTGCCTCGTGCATGGTCGCAATGGATTGCAAGGTCAACGTTGTCAATAGTCTTTGTCTTTTCTCTCTGTGAAGTTCTGACTCTTCCAAAAATCTATACGCGATGGTTTCTGACCTTCCCTCATCACCACAAGCACAAAGCTGCCTGCTCTCCCCTCTCTCCTTATCACAAAAGAACATCTGAGGGGGGGAGTTGAAAGAGTTTCAGACGCCGGCTGGCATCGCAGGCAGCACCGTCGGCAAAGAGCTCGGCAGAAATGGCTCGTTCACGTCAGCCCGTCGGGAGGACTTTACAGTAAGTAATACATTAACTTTTGTATATCGTGTCACTGGAGCTTATGACCCTGAATTATTTGACTTGAGGGTTGGAGAGGATGGAAGTCGGTCGTAAAGGGCAAGTCATGGAACCGCGTGTCACTGCGCAGTCTTTCCTAGCAACCAGGAGACCCTGCGTCCCGACGGCCACTGGACGCGGTGTGAGGGCTGGTGGTAATTACCACGCTAATTTGCTAGCCGGGCTCTGGCAAACAGGCGTCGTTTCTTTCCCGTGTGACCCTGTTGCACACTGCAGCAGTCTCAGCAGTCCTGGCACGAAATTCACTTTCCTATGAGTGGTCCAAGCACGCTCACGCCTAGACTCCCCCGCCCCGTCACAGCAGATTGATGCCGATTGTCAGCGTGTGCATGTGTGTGTATGCTCATGTGTGTGCACGTGTGTGCCTGTGCATGTGCATGTGTGTGCGTATGTGTGCATGTGCTCATGTGTGTGCGTGCGTGTGTGCCTGTGTGCATATGCATGTGTGCATGTGTGTGCATGTGTGTGCACGTGTGTGCATTGCTTGTGTGTGCATGTGCATGTGTGTGTGCATGTGTATGTGTGCGTGTTTGTGCGCACGCGGCGGCTGTGTGCATGTGGAAAACACAGAGAAAGAAAAACCAGCTTCTGACCACATTCCCATCTCCGGAAGGCTCTGGTTGACCTAACCCTCCTGGCAGCTCACAGGGAAAGAAATGATTTAAGAGGGAAAAAAATTTCCCTTCCAAACTGGGTGAAACAAAGTTTGTGACAGAGAAAATGAATACAGTTAAAATGTTAAAA
This sequence comes from Lepilemur ruficaudatus, assembly GCA_963574885.1. Classification (NCBI taxonomy): domain Eukaryota; kingdom Metazoa; phylum Chordata; class Mammalia; order Primates; family Lepilemuridae; genus Lepilemur; species Lepilemur ruficaudatus. The sequence continues at coordinate 37,650 of CAUYRT010098880.1, forward strand.
TAACGTACAACATTCTTGGTATAGTGTATCCTTATTTGAAAAAAGGAAAGAAAAATCGTTTGTGTTAACAACATTCCAGATCTTCTCACCAGCGCAGTGAGCTACACGGCGAGTTACTGATAACTGCCCCCTCACTGTGCGACCAAATACGAGACCCGTCCCTCTGTGCACGGTGCTTTTGTGCTGGTTAACCAGCCTCTCCTCACCCCTCCCAGTCTCTGGTAACCAGTTCTACTTTCTACCTCCCTGAGATCCACTTTTTAGACCAATTAGGGTCTTTTTTTTTTTTTTTTTTAGAGACAGAGTCTCACTCTGTTGCCTGGGCTAGAGTGAGTGCCGTAGCATCAGCCTAGCTCACAGCAACCTCAAACTCCTGGGCTCAAGCGATCCTCCTGCCTCAGCCTCCCAAGTGGCTGGGACTACAGGCATGTGCCACCATGCCTGGCTAATTTTTCTATATATTTTTAGTTGGCCAATTAATTCCTTTCTATTTATAGTAGAGACGGGGTCTCACTCTTGCTCAGGCTGGTCTCGAACTCCTGACCTTGAGCAATCCTCCCGCCTCGGCCTCCCAGAGTGCTAGGATTACAGGCATGAGCCACCGCGCCCAGCCCCAATTAGGGTCTTTTGAGTGAATATTATTTTGTTTGTTAGCACGTTGACTGCCACACTAGGAAAAAAATTTTCCCCGGGGCATGATGTTTTATTAAAACAAATGATCCTTTCTAATTTGTTATTTGTTATTGTTTTCTGGGCCTGAGTTATATGCAACACAACCCACGTTTTAGAATTAAATTGTCAATATTAATTGTAACAATAAGAATAGCAACAAGTAAGATTTTCATGAACCAGCTTTAGGGTTTTGCTTCCTGCGGCCCCTGGCTCAAAACCAGCCTGAGTTAAATGCGACTCGCACGGCAGTGGACGAGTTAAGGTTTTAAAGGTTCTCATAGGGACGCGCACTCTTACTAAATACTGGTCGGCGATGATTAACCGTCACCACGGGATTCCAGGCCCGGCACCCCACACTGGGTGTGGCTGAACCGCTGGAGCAAGATGTCAGGGGCAGGTCCCTCTGGTTCTGTGCTCTTGTCAGCCCTGCATGAGTCACATTATTTACAGAATCATAGCGAGCTCCACTTTCAAATTGCCAGATTGTCTGTGACCTACGGAACATACGAACAGGTTCACATGCGAGCCCTCCCTGAGGCTTTGAAAGTGGATGTGCTCATGTGTGTGCTCTGTGTGTGTGTGGGGGTGATTGTGTGTGAGTGTGTACGAGTGAGTGTGTGTGCGCGTGAGTCCCAGGGCGGACTGCGGTCCGCAGCGGCTGTGCGCTGTGCCCTCACACACAGGAGCCAGCCCGTCATCCCTGGGTGGTTCTCGCCAGCTCCCCCTGCTCTTCCAGAGTTTGCAAGAGGATGTCCTTGTTCCAAGATCAATGATCACATTTTGATCCAAGAAGATCTGATACCAAAACATAATCCAAATGAATGTACATCCCTTAAAAAAATGTTTTGAATCATAATGTCTATGGCAAATGCCAAGTTCTATGAAATGTCAAATGCCATTGCTTCAAACCCATGGTCTTGAGTTGTCACTGCTTTATTGAAGGTTCTCAGTCTGATCTAGATCAGCGATATGAGTTAATTGATGTTATGCTAATTGGGAGGCTGAGGCAGGAGGACCACTTGAACTCAGGAGCTCAAGGTCCCAGGGAGCTGAGATTGCACCATGACACTCCAGCCTGGTGACAGAGCAAGACCCTGTCTCAAAAAAAGAAAAAATGATGTTATTTCACATGATTTGACAACTACCTCCATCTTGTATTGCTTAAAATAAATAACAGTTGTTTAAATACATCTTTTATTAGAATAAAAGTGTTAAGTGGCAATGGCAGTGATTCATATGAACCATATTGTACTGGTCAATAATAGGTTGTTTTTATCTGTTTTAAAGTACAAGCCATTTCCTTTTAGGTTTAAAGTATTGACAATTTTTTTTTGAGACAGTGTCTTGCTCTGCTGTCCTGGCTAGAATGCAGTGGCATCATCATAGCTCACAGCAACCTCAGACTCCTGGGCTCAGGCGATCCTCCTGTCTCAGCCTCCCGAACAGCTGATACTACAGGCATGCATCACCACACCTGGCTAATTTTTCTATTTTTAGTAGAGACAGGCTCTCCATTTTGCTCAGGCTGGTCTCGAACTCCTGATCTCAAGCAATACGTCCACCTCAGCCTCCCAGAATACTGGGATTACAGGCATGAGCCACCACACCCAGCCAAGGAGTGTTTTGTTTTGTTTTTTTAAAAAGAAACTCTATCTTTATAGACAATACACACATGCATACTTTGCTACATTTTTTGTTGATTGTTACATTTTACATTTTTTTCCCTAGAGACAGAGTCTTGCTCTATCACCTGGGCTAGACTGCAGTGGCCTTATCACAGCTCACTGCAACTTCAAACTCCTGGGCTCAAGCGATCCTCCTGCCTCAGCCTCCCAAGTAGCTGGGACTATAGGCAGGAGCCACTGCTCCTGGCTAGACAAATATTTTAAAAATCCCCTGTACCACACCAAATTTTTTTATATAAAATTTTTTTTAGTGCTTCATTTTAGTTTCGTTCTTTATTACTCTTTGTAAGTAACCATCCCTGAATTAATAGTTTACATGTCAGTGTGTTATTTAGAGTATACATATAGTATCTGAGATTTCCCAAAAAGATATTGAATTAAAGTTGTTACGGGAGATAGAATTTGGAGTTCTTAATAGTCCCCAAATTTAAATACAATTTTGAATATACCTCGTCTCCTGACTGTACTTAAGTCTCAGCACCCTGGCTAATAGGTGAGAGGGCAGGGGAGGAAGCACAGCAGTGTATTAAATAAGTAAATTCCTGCCACCTTTCTGAAGGGCTCACGTACTAAAATCTGAGATAAATTTCAGTCAAGTCCTTCTCTTTCTCGGTCCTATTGCATGTGCTTAAAATAGAACAAGACATTTTTGTCATTGTGTAATTAAATTCAATGACATTCTTGATATTTCAAAACCCCAAATTTGACACTCCAGAGACGGACAGATTTTTGTGTATAGGGTGAGAATAAACAAGGAAGAAGAAATCTCAGATCTTTGCGTTCAAGAGAAAACAATTTCAGCAGCATTCAATTCTGTCTGATCAGATTCCAAGCAGCCTTTGGGACAGAACGACCATTACAATGGGATTATCAAAAGTCCCCGCATATATTTTGAAATGTTTTCCTGCTGGTCTATTGTGCCAATTTCAAACCTTTATGGACAAGACAACATTGAACTCTCGCAAGCCGCAGCCTCTGCACCATCCGATCTGAAAAGGCACCACCTGAATCCAGTTCTCTGGGGGCTTTCGGAGCTGCAGGCGCTGGTGCATCTGCCCACGCTGCTACGGAAACACCACCCACAGGTCACCTAAGGTGTTTTCCACCGTGGGTGTGTACTATCTTTGATTCCCATCCAAAATAACACACCTACTAAAGTCCTGCAATTAGCTGTCATAGTCCTAATTTGTTTTTCGTGAGAGAGAAAAAGAATGTTTCACTTTGTAAAATAAAATTTAAGTATTTTTATTTTTAGACAAGACATAGCTTTTTTTCAAATTAAAAAAAAATTAAAACAAGCAGCCATGCTGTCTGTCAGAGAGGTCTTGGGCTGTGATCCTGTCTGCGGTAAAGCCTGGATAGAATTTCCCTAGCAGCTATAAATATTTCATAGATTCTGGGAGCTGAAGTGTCTGCAGGTTAGATGGGCTGAGATCGCTTTGAGCCAGGTTTGAACAGTGCACACTTAATTACAGCGCTAGTCTTCATCGTGGATAAAGTCTCAACAGTAATACTAGTGATAATAACAATAGTATCAACTTTTAACACCACCCACCGAGCGCTTGCCCATGTGCTAAACTTCACTCAGTCTGTACCACGTGGCAGGTACCACAGCTGTCCTACTTTCTAGACAAGAGGAAGGACAGGGTTTGAGCAGCAGCCTCCTCATTTGCTGTAGACAGTGGAGCCGTGAACCAACCTCGTCCCTGTGGAGCTGCACCCCTCCCCGTTCTCACCAGCACCTGGGACCGCCCGGGGACCTTGTGGTCAGAAGGTTTTATGTTAGTGCATGGCCCAAAATCATTCAAAACAAATACTGGGTAGCTCAGAGGAGAAAACTGAGAGTTGCAGCATCTCCTGTGACTGCTCATGAGAGCTCAGGAGCAAGGGTTTTTGCCTAAATGTAATTTGATGTAGAGCTTTTGAAGAGGAGGAAGGAATTGCCATTTGCAATAAAGCCCTTCCAGGACGGTCACCTTCAACACCACATGCTGATGCCATGTGTGCGTGCACGTGTGTACTTGTGTGTTCATGTGTGTCTGCTTGTGTGTGCACTTGTGTGAGTGCATGTATGTGCATGTGAGTGTGTGTGCGTATATGTGTGTGCGCTTGTGTGTGTGCATGTGTGTGCTTGTGTATGTGTGTGTATGCATGTGTGCTTGTGTGATGTGTGTGCATGTGTGTGCTTGTGTGTGAGTGCATGTGTGTGCATGCGTGTGTGAGTACATGTGCTTGTGTGTGTGTGCATGTGTCTGTGTGTGCCTTCAGGCTACTCAGTGAGCAACTAACCTCAGAAACTTGGCTCTGACCCACGCTGGGCTGCCAGTGGAGCCTTAGCCGGAAAACGAACTCCACTAATGAGTGCAGAGTCAACACGGCTTTACTCACTGGGCCAGAAACAAGTCGGAACAGGCATGACGCCTTCACATTAAAGAGAAAGGATGCACAGAAGTTAAAAGTGGACATTTAGACAATTTTTAAAATTTTATTGAGAAATATTCCAAAAATTTATGTATGAAACAAAGTGTTAAGCAATGTTTGTATAAAATTAATACATAATGCAAACAGACCTTTCTATTTTAATAAGCTGTAACCGCGTGTAAATCAAAAAGGGGACAAAGTGAAGCGGGGTTGCCCAGGAAGGGACCCCAGCGGTGTCAACTAAAGGACAAGACGTTCTGCACATAAGGGACCCTGAGACTGATGTGAAAGAGTAAGTGCTTCTCTGGCCTTCCAGAACAGGGGCGGGGCTAGAGAGAGGCCTGGAGATACTAATATCAATGCGAACCCAAAACTAATTTTAAACATATCCATCAAAGTTTTATGTTTCCAAAAATGAAAATTTTGATTTTTTTTGAAATAGCAAATATGATATTCTATTTAAAAAAACGGTGCTCACCTTCCCTGTTGCTCCCAGCGCAGCACAGTCTGTGAGCTGTGTGGCCCAGAGTGACGCCATGATGGGAGGGACTCTGGATGCAGAGGGTGCTGGAGCTCAGCTTGCACAGGGCCGGGGACAGGCACGTGGGACCAGCTGTGGCGCTTTCCCATGACAGGTGGGAAGTGCTGCTTCTGGGAAGGAACATGCGTGTAGTCCATGAGCGGCTTGGCTGTGCCCAACTCTGGCCCCGGTTCGCGATCCAGCAGGAGGTGTACGAGATGCAGGAGAGGGTGGATTTCCGTACACAGTAGCTCTGAGGATGATACCAGGAAAAGTCAAACTATGATTCAAAAAACATATTGTGAAATCCTCCTGTCCCCTTGACAATAACTTTTGTTCTTAGCACACCAGTGTTTCTTGTGGCTCTTGTTTCCCAACTTTATTTGTGCAAAGGAAGTTTAGTGAGCCTAAACCAAAGCATCTTCTTAAAAAAATATTCACCTGCTGTACATCACACGTGAAAAAATACAGACAAAAAAATGTGTTAGATTAGATTGATAACACTTTAAATATGAATATTGTTACCATAATTGATTTCTCATTATAAACCTTTACACAAATAAAAAGAGAGGTTTGACCTGTTAAAATGTCTATACTACCCAAAGTGATCTATAGAGTCAATGCAATCCCGATTAAAATATCATCACCATTTTTCACAGATATAGAAAAAATAATTTTACTCTTTGTATAGAGCCAGAGAAGACCCCATATAGCAAAAGCAATCCTAGGCAATAAAAACAAAATGAGAGGTATCAATTTACCAGACTTCAAACCATACTACAAGACTATAGTAATTAAAACAGCTTGGTACTGGCACAAGAATAGGGACGTTGACCAGTGGAACAGAACAGAGAACCCAGATATAAAACCATCCTCATGTAACCATCTAATCTTTGACAAAGCAGACAACAACATACACTGGGGAAAAGAATCCTTATTCAATAAATGGTGCTGGGAAAACTGGATAGCCACATGCAAAAGACTGAAACAGGATCCACACCTTTCACCTCTCCCAAAAATCAACTCACTCTGGGTAACAGACTTGAACCTTAGGTGTGGAACTCTTAGAATTCTGGAGGAAAACATTGGAAATACTCTTCTAGACATTGGCCTAGGCAAAGAATTTATGAAGAAGAACCCAAAGGCAATCACAGCATAAATAAAAATAAATAAATGGGACCTGATCAAATTAAAAAGCTTCTGCACAGCCCAACTACTTTTCAAGCATGTCTCTCCCCTCCACAGTGCCCACCACGTCACTCAGATGTGGGTTTACCCCCCACCCCCTAATTCCCTAGTGAT
>CAUYRT010098881.1:0-15356 GCA_963574885.1 Lepilemur ruficaudatus
GGATCACTCAAGGTCAGGAGTTCGGAACCAACCTGAGCAAGAGTGAGACCCTGTCTCTACTATAAATAGAAAGAAATTAATTGGCCAACTAAAAATATATAGAAAAAATTAGCCGGGCATGGTGGCACATGCCTGTAGTCCCAGCTACTCGGGAGGCTGAGGCAGTAGGATTGCCTGAGCCCAGGAGTTTGAGGTTGCTGTGAGCTAGCTGACGCCACGGCACTCACTCTAGCCCGGGCAACGGAGTGAGACTCTGTCTTAAAAAAAAAAAAAAAAAGAAATGTGCAATTATTTTCAGACTAGGTGCTAATTTAAAAACTAAACATATGCCAGTGAAAAGAATGAGAATGTTTGAATGTTTTGGGGGTAAGAAACAGAAGAGATTTTGTTAACATTTTATGAAAGTATAGTTGTTATTCTGGTACCTCTTAAGCTTCAAGATATCTACTCTGTTCCTATTATGACATTTATAAAAAAACAAACAACTTCTATTTACAGTTGGATGGATTTATTGCTCGAAACTGGGCCAGTCAAAAATCAGCTTTGGGAAGTGCTCTTGATCCACTTGCTGATAAAATACTTATCAGTATCTTATATGTTAGCTTGACCTATGCAGATCTTATTCCAGGTAAGAACGCCCTCATGCGTGCTTTTACGTAGCACAGGGAAGAATGACATTAGTCAGCTGAGGACTTCTCTTGAGAGACAAATAATTTTTGTTCCAAAAATATATTTTTCAGCTTTAAACTGTTTCCCTAATTTTAAACTGTTGAACTGTTTTGATTGCCAACATCTTTGTTTCTTTTAGAGTTTATGTCCGAGTTACACTAGTAGAATTAGTGATTTTCTTAATAAGATTGTTTAATATTAAAATTGAACAAATATTTCACAGTGCCTATTCATAGTACTCTAGAATTTTGGGGGGGCTATGTTGTATATTTTTAGTGTCTTACTTTTTGAAAGCAATTTAAAGTTTTCCTAAGTCTGTTATTACCTTTATTAAATACAGTTTAGTCGTAATAAATGAAAACTCTGAAATCCTGAAGATGACTGTAAAACTTCACATCATTGTTGTTATTTAGACCCTATTATGCAGTATTCAAATTATATATATAGTTTGTACATTATCTGGATACTTTTTCTAACACAATTTTGTGATCTTTTGCTTTGTGTTTTGCATGTGCTTTTCTGGTTATTCATTTTCTACTTCAGTTGTATTTCTTAATCAGTTTTTCTTCCTTAGTCCAGATTAAACTGTCCCCCCCCCCCCTGCAAGTTTAGAAATCAGATCTGAGAACAAAGCAGCTGCCATGTGGTCCTTCAGTATCATGTTACTATTGACAGCTGGTAGGAAGGGGTGTAGTGGTGTTTTGGTCCAGTGTAATCTTCTCAAGCTGGAAATTGCTTTTCTTTTTTACCATTAGCCTTCTAAGCTTTCATGCCAAATTAAAAAATAAATTGGACTAATGTTTACATTTATATGCTTTTTTGAAAGTTGGAATTGAAGTATATATATAGTTGGGGGTGGGGGCGTGAAGGGACAGTGGTATTCTCATTCTAATGACTGTAGGCAATTTTTAGGAAAAATCCTATAGAGCATTCTGGTAATGTTCAAAATTCAAATGGTCTGTGTGTGTATGTTTTCATATCTCTCATTTTGAATGTTACACTTTATTATGTTGTTTTACAAAGTTTGGGTTATTTTCCTATTAAACGTAGAAATGATTTCAAGTGCAAGTGTCTTTTTTATAGAATGTCTTTTTTTTGGTCCTTTGAGGAGACACCAGCAGTGGTATTGCTGGATTGAATGGTAGGTCTTTCAGTTCTTTGAGGAATCTCTATACTGTTTTCCATAGAGGTTATACTAATTTACATTCCCACCAACAGTATATAAATGTTCCCTTTTGCTACATGTGCACCAACATTTGTTGGTTGTTTTTTTTTTTTTTTTTTTTTTTTGAGACAGAGTCTTGCTCTATCACCTGGGCTAGAGTGTCATGGCGTCAGCCTAGCTCACAGCAACCTCAAATTCCTGGGCTCAAGTGATTCTCCTGTCTCAGCCTCCCAAGTAGCTGGGACTACAGGCGTGCACCACAACACCCAGCCAATTTTTCTATTGTTTGTAGAGACAGAGTCTTGCTTTTGCTCAGGCTGGTCTGGAACTCCTGGCCTCAAGCGATCCTCCCACCTCAGCTTCCCAAAGTGCTAGGATTACAGGTGTGAGCCACTGTGCCCAGCCCAGACTTGGGCTTTTTTTTTGTTTGTTTGGCTTGGAATTGCTTTGCCTATTTGGACTCTTTTTTTATTCCATATGAAATTTAGGATTCTTTTTTTTCTAATTCTGTGAAAAATGACATTGGCGTTTTGATGGGAATTGCATTGAATCTGTAAATCACTTTGGGCTGAATGGACATTTTAACAATGTTGATTCTTCCAATCCATGATCATGGGATGTTTTCCATTTGTTTGTGTCATCAGTTTTTTTGTCAATGTTTTGTAGTTCTCCTTGTTGAGATCTTTTACCTCCTTGGTTAAGTATAATATATTCCCAGGTATTTTATTTTATTTTTTGCAGCTATCATACATGGTACTGAGTTCTTGATTTGATTCTCAGCTTGACTGTTATTAGTGTATAAAAATGGTACTGATTTGTGTGCATTAATTGTGTAACCTGAGACTTTATTTATTTGTCAGTTCTAGGAGTCTTTTGGAGGAGTCTTTAGGGTTTTCCAGATAAAAGATTGTATCATTGGCAAGCAAGGATAGTTTGATGTCCTCTGTTCTGATTTGGATGCCCTTTATTTCTTTCTCTTGCCTGATTGCTCTGCCTAGGACTTCCAGTATTATGTTGAATAGAAGTGGTAAAGTGGACATCCTTGTCTTGTTCCTGTTCTCAGCTTTTCCCCATTCAGTATGATGTTGTTTGTGGGTTTGTCGTCTATAACTTTTACTATTTTGAGATATGTTTCTTCTATACCTAGTTTGTTAAGCGTTTTCATCATGAAGGGGTATTGGATTTTATCAAATGCTTTTTCTGTATCTCTTGAGTTGATCATATGGTTTTTGTTTTTAATTCTGTTTATGTGATGAATCACATTTATTGATCTCTGTATATTGAACCATCTTTGCGTCTCTGGGATAAAACCCACTTGATTGTGGTGAATTGTTTTTTTGATGTGCTGTTAGATTCTTTCTGCTAGTATTTTGTTGAGGATTTTTGCATCTATGTTTATGACGGATATCTGTTTGTAGTTTTCTGTTCTTGTTGTGTCCTTTCCTGGCTTTTGTATCAGGGTGATTTATTTTTAGAGACAAGATCTTGCTCTGTCACCCAGGCTGGAGTGCATTGGTGTGATCATAGCTCACTACAACCTCGAATTCTTGGGCTCAAGTGATCCTCCTGTCTCAGCCTCCTGAGTAACTAGAGCTACAGGTGCCACCATACCTGGCTAATTTTTTAAATTATTTTTTGTGGAGACAGAGTCTTGCTATATTGTCCACGCTAGTCTTGAACTCCTGCCTCAAGCAATCCTCCTGCCCTGGCCTCCCAAAGTGCTGGGATTAGAAGCATGAGCCACCACACCCAGCTCTCAGCGCTCTTAATGAACAGTAAACTTACTGCAATGTCAGTGTACACACAGGTCCATTTCTGGATTGTCGGCCTTTTTCCTCATTAATTTGTCCTGTCTTTACACCAGTGCCATTCTTATTATTGCTTTGCTAGATGTCTCGGTATCTGGTAGAGCAAGTCCTTCTACGTTGGATATTCTTAGCCCTTTCCATTTGTATATAAATTTCAGAATCAGTTTTTCCCAGAATCTGTAATTCTCTTGAGAAAAATCTCTTGGGATTTTGATTGGGATTGCAATTTATGATCTACTTGGGAGAATTGGCATCTTTACGATGTTAAGTCTTCTAGTCCACAAACATGGTGTATCTATTTATGTCTTCTTTAATATCTCTCAAAGTTTTATAGTTTTCTCCTGAGAGGTAATAAACTTTTTTTGTTAGATTTATTCCTAAGTACATGATACTTCTTGATGCTTTTATAAATAGTAAGTTTTTAAATTTTCATTTTTTAACAACTCCTTGTTGATACAATGAAAATCAGTTCTGTCTCTTTCTTTTTCTCTTTTTATTGGGCAGTACTTTTTCTACAAAATAGTAAAAGTAAAAAGTACAGTGATGTATAGGAATGGTATTTGTGTCTTATTCCCAGTCTCATAGAGAAAGCTTTTAACATTTTACTATTTTTTTTTTTTTTTTATTTTTTGGCGACAGAGTCTCACTTTGTCATCTAGGCTGGAATGCAGTGGTGTGATCATAACTCACTGCAGCCTCGAAAACCTGGGCTCAAGTGATCCGCCTGCCTCAGCCCCCCAAATAGCTAGGACTACAGGTGCGTGCCACCACGCCCAGCTAATCTTTTAATTTTTTTTTTTTTTTTTTTTTTTTAGAGAAGCAGTCTTACTGTGTTGCTCAAGTTGATCTCTCAAACTCCTGGCCTCAAGCAATCCTCCTGCCTTGGCCACCCAGAGTGCTGGGATTAGGGGTGTGAGCCACTGCACCTGGCTAACATTTCTCAGTTAAAAATGATGTTTTCTGTAGGGTTTTGTAGATATCCTTTTTCAGGTTAAGAAGTTCACTACTGTTGGGAGTTTGTTAAGAGTTTTTTGTCACAGTTGGATATTGAACTTTATCAAACTCTTTTGTGTGTGTATTATGATTGTTATATCGTTTTTTCCCTTCAAGCTGTTGAAGTGTGATGAATTACATTATTGTTTTCTAATGCTAAAACCACCTGCAATTCCAGGTATAGATCTAACACGGCCATGTTATATTATGAAGATATTGCTGGATTTGGTTTGCTAACATTTTATTGAAGATTTCACATTTAGGTTCATAAGATCGTCTTGGAATTGTTTTCTCCAAATATTCTTATTAGGTTTTGTATCAGATTTATAACTAGCCTCATAAAATGGGTTACAGACTGCTTTTTTCTCCCTTTCCACTTCAAATGTTTGGTCGAATTTGTTGAAGCCTTGAGTTTTCTTTGGGGAAGAGTTTTAAAATAATTAATTTATTTTCTTTAATTGTTACAGGACGATTCAGGTTTAATAGTTTTTTGGCCATTTTGTAAGCTGTGATGTTTTTCTAGGCATTTTTCCATTTCATCTACATTATAAAAACTTATTATAATATCTTCATTAACGTTTTGATGTCTGTAAGGTATATATCAATGTCCTCCTTTTCATCTCGGTTGTTATTTGTCTCTTTCTTTTTTTTCTTGATCAGTCTTGCCAGAGGTTTGTCAGTTTTATGAATCTTTTCAAAGAGCCAACTTTGGGTTTTCTTTCCTTTTTTTGGAGACAGGGTCTCACTCTGCTATAACTCGGGCTGCAGTGCAATGGTGTCATCATAGCTTACTGCAACCTCAAACTCCTGGACTCAAGTGGCACCTGCTGCCTCAACCTCCTGAGTAGTTAGGAGTACAGACATATACCACCATATACAGCTAATTTTTAAATTTTTTGTAGAGACAGAGTCTCACTGTGTTGCCCAGGCTGGTCTTGTACTCCTGGGTTCAAGAGATCCTCCCACCTCAGTCTCCTAAAGTACTAGGGTTACAGGCGTGAATCACCATGCCTGGCCTTCTTTGAGTTTTGTTTGCTGTTCTTTTTCTGAATTCTTTAGAATTGTTCTTTAGAATTGTTCTTTTCTGAATTCTTTCTGAATTCTGTCTAGTAGAAATAAAATGGAAACTACATATATAGTTAAAAATTTTCTAGTAGCTATGTTAAAAAAATAAGAGGAAATAGGTGAAAATAATTTTAATGATATATTTTATTTAATCCATTGTATCAAAATATTGTTTCAACATGTAATCAATAATACTAACGAGCCAGGCACAGTGCTTTGCACCTGTAAATCTCAGGCTGAGGTGGAAAGATCACTTGAGGCCAAGAGTTCGAGACTAGTCTGGGCAACATAGCGAGACCCCATCTCTAAAACCATAAAAAAAGTATTAATGAGATTTTTTTTCATACTGTGCCTTCAAAGCCTAGTGTGTATTTTGAATAGTACAGCTATGGATGGATACTTAGCTTTTCTAAAATATGCATGTTAGCCTGTACATATTCCCCTAAGTATCACTTTCTGCCATCTCCTGCATTTGCTGCATCTCCTGTGTTGATATTAGTGTTTTTATCATTGTCCAGTACAGAATATTTTCTCATTTCCATTATGATTCTTTCTTTGACCACTTGTGTTAATAAATATTTCTTACTCTGTTGCTAATTTGTGGGGATTTTCCAGGTTATCTTTTTGTCACTGATGTCAAACATGATTACCTTGAGCAATACCAACTGTAGGATCTCAGTGTTTGGCATGTAGACCTTCACTTAATCCCCACTGCACTCCAGTGCCCCTAGGTTCAGAGAGTATCATGAAGAGTGGGGGTTGGCAGACTTTTTCTGTAAAGGGCCAGATAGTAAGTGTTTCAGGCTTTGTGGGCTGTGGTGTAATCTCTGTCACAGCTACTCGTCTTTGCTGTTGTAGTGTGAAAGCAGCTATGAAAAGTATATAAATTAATGAGTGTGAATGTGTTCCAGTAAAATTTTACTTACAGACACTGGAAATTGAATTTATAGATTTTTTATGTGTCACAAAATATTATTCTTTTGATTTTTTTTTCCCCCAAACTGTTTTAAAATGTAAAAGCCACTCTTGACTACAGGCAGCTGCAGCCCTGTTGCAGAGGCCTAGGGGAAAGGTGTTAGGAAGGTGTAGGGGCTGGGGACCTAACTGCTCTTTAGAGGGACCTTCGGGGTTCCCCTGGTGCCGTGCTGGCCTGGCTCTTGTGAGCGCTCCTTCCTGAAGGACTTGGGTTTCGGCTCTCCCTACCTGTTACTAATAAACTTAGTTTAAACTTTGAAATTTGTCTTTTCTATTCATTCTCTTTGTGACTTTACATCCTTTCATTTCTTTACTCTCATTTTAGAAGGATTTTATAAAGTAGAGAAATTCACATATGCAATCTTGCATGTTCTTTTATACTGCATTTTTGAAAAGTCACATCTACTTTGACTTTAACAGCCTTATTTCTTTAGGAGTAAGAAATTTGCTTTCTTCCTTAGCTAGAATAATAAATCATTCTGCTTATCTTTTTTTTTTTTATGGGAAGGGGTAGAAGGATGAAAAGCAATTATTTGACTTGTTATGTTTATTAGAATGTAGATTACGGCTGGGCTTGGTTGCTCATGCCTGTAATCCTATAACACTGGGAGGCCGAGGCGGGTGGATCCTTTGAGCTCAGAAGTTTGAGACCAGCCTGAGCAAGAGCAAGACTCTGTCTCTAATAAAAAAAAAATAAGCTGGACAACTAAAAATATGTATATAAAAAATTGACTGGGCATGGTGGCGCATGCCTATAGTCCCAGCTACTCAGGAGGCTGAAGCAGAAGGATCGCTTGAGCCCAGGGGTTTGAGGTTGCTGTGAGCTAGGCTGACGCCACAGCACTCTAGCCCAGGCAACAGAGTGAGACTCTGTCTCAAAAAAAAAAAAAAAAAAAAAAAAGAGAATGTAGATTACAAATCTAAGATAATTTCTACTTGCTTAGGGGCATTTGTTTTGCCACATTTACCACCTAGCCACATTTTTTGTATCGTTACATCATTTCTACTTTACCATATGGCAAATTCTTATTTCTGGTTTCAATTTCTAGAATAATTCCATTAAATGTATTGTTTTCAATGCAAAAACCTACAATATTGATGTTGACCACTTTTAATATGTAAAAATGAGGTGATTTTATGAAATATTTCCCTTTAAGGCTAATAAAATTTGCCCATGATGGACCTCCTTGTTGCAAACATTGCCTATGTTTCAGACAGAGTTAGCAGGTAGGGAGGAAAACTGGGCAGCAATCCCTGCCACATTTTATACTGTCCTATCCACCACTAACACACCGTCATATTCTAGCACGCAGAATGAAAGCTGCTTTGGTCCTGGAAGACAAAAGAAGGGAAGGCCAGAGAAAAAGTCAGAGAACTAGATAAAATTGCCCAGAGAACCACAGTAGGAGCCCATATACTGTCAGCTGGGAGAGACTACCTTCTGCAGAAGGTCCCAGCCTGGCTGTGCATGCAGATCACCTAGGGAGCTTTCATCTGGGCTTTTAGGAAGCTCTCCTGAGGTGATTTTTGGGCAGGCAGTTAGTTTTGGGAACCCTTGATTTTGTTAACAGCCCTTTCCCCCACCAGACTATTACAGATGGTAAACTGAGTCCAGAGATGATAATTGCTAGGTTGGAGCCTAATGCACTGCCCAAGCATAGTCTGTGAATTCTGTATACCTACATCCTTGCGTAGATACAGTCTTGCATGTTCCTCCATGTTTACATGAGTTTTAATTTGCATGGGCTTGCTGCATTTTACAAGAGTGATTGTTGTTAGATTTTGCCAGCTAATGATTGCTATAGAAAAGTTTTTTTTACAGGTACAAAAATGCTTCTAAAAATCATGGTTCACTGTTTTCGTGCATGACTTCTGCGGGTATATCTTCTGTTTGTTCAAAATTCCATGACTTGAATTGAGAAGCATTTTCTCTTTGGAGTAGTGTTACCATCAAGGACTAGGCCAAGGATCAACGTTTTCATCATTGCTATAAAGAGCAGAGATTTAAATTTTAAATCTGTAATTAATTAGTGAGATTTTCTTCAAATTGCAGAGCCAATAAAATTGTAAGAACTGAAGAGGACCATAAGTACGGCCTCAAGTAATTCATAAGAATTGTTTGAAAGTATTATGGAAGGGATGTGCATGATCTTTTTATTTTAGTAATTGAAACAATTTGATCTGAGTGTTTGAAGTCAGGATTTTTTTCCCTTTTAAAAATTCTTTTTTTTTAAATTTTGGATCTTTCAAAAGCATATTTTTTCCTTATGAAAGATATATATTCACAGTTTTAAAACTTCCTACAGTGCAGAAAGATATAAAGTAAAGCAAGTTCTCTGCCCTCTCATTCAAGAAGGGAGTAGGGGTTCCTTGGGCATTAATCTGAAATACACTTCTCTTGGCACTGGGTCAGGGGACAACGCTGTAAAACTGAGGAATGATGAGAAAACTGTTGACGAGCTGAATCCGTTGAATGACTGCGCAGGCAGAAAAATAGCAGTTGCCTGGGTAGGAACTGGCTGGATAAGAATAAAATATTTTTGTTTTGTCTACAAATAGCGTACACACAGCAAATTTGACTCTTGAGAGCGTAGTCTAAAGTGCAGAAGCATTCAGTCGGAGCTCCTAAGGCTCCAGAAGAGCGTGAGTCCTCCGACAACCTTCCCAGCCTCCTTATCATCTCTCTCCATGTAATTCTGTTGAGCATGGTGACCTTTTTTCCACACTCACAAAGGTGAGATTAACAAAGGAAGAGATGGAGTAGAGTAGAGCTCACACTGATAACTGCAGATTTATGGCTTAAAAGAGATGCAAAAAAAAACAAAAAGAGAGGAGAGGATCAACATTCTGAAAGGCAGATATAGACTGTACTTCACTTTCTTTCGAGGGAACATTAAAGAAGAATATAAAAATCAGTGGTTCACTGTAGGGATCCAGAACTGTCACTGTTTATTGTGAAACTTTCATTTGTGGAAAACACTAGTTTGTGATAAGGCTGAATGAGGTTTTATTGTATTCATAATGTTTATTAGTAATTTTCAAAATCCCAATTAAAATTATTTTATATTTGATTTTCAGTTCCACTTACTTATATGATAATTTCAAGAGATGTAATGTTGATTGCTGCTGTTTTTTATGTCAGATATCGAACTCTTCCAACACCGGTGAGTTTGTGTCCAAAGAATATTCTCTTAGTGTCACATATAACTCAGGGGAAAGAAAAAAAAGTAAAGATTCACTCTACTTATGGTGATGGGATTAATTTATGACAATTATTTTTTGATCCATTTACCTGGAATTTAAAAAGTGCCTTGTTATTTGAATCATCCACTAAGGTAGTTGTTTGGTAAACACGTGAATAGTCAATTTTAAAAAGGCGCGTTTCTGTTTTAAGCCAAAGTGAAACCCAGACCAGCGAGCCTCCATCCCTAGCAGCAAACTTTGTTAGTGGTGTTTTGCACAGGTCCAAGCCATGTTCTTATCTAATTTAGCCTGTACTGTGGATTGTCTAGAATTGGTTTTTAAAATTACAGTTGTAGGAGCATGGGATGGTTTGCTTGTATATTTGTTCATTGGTTCTATGAATATTTGAGCACACAAGCATAGCATAATAACCTCTTTTGACTCCTAGTCTAGTGAAAGTAGAGCAGTATTTTCTTCATTTTGTTTTTAAATCTATAAAAGAAAATAGTGATAGGGAGTTTTGAGTTTAGTAGGAAGATGTCATCAGGCAAACTTCATGATAGCTATTTAGAATTTTATAGGAATTAAGAAATGTGGAAATTTTAAAAAATTGCTTTTCACTCTGTATTGAATGTATGTATGTATGATTTATGAAGAATGTAGATAGTACCCATTTAACATAAAGAAGATAAATACAAAGGGTTTATCTAGCATAGGACCAGGCAATGGTAAGTAATCAGTAACTGTTACCTACACATAACAACAAAATGTTTGTGTTAAACTTTAACAAGAAATTGAATACGGTATCTGTTTTGGTCCTTTGCCAGCGAACACTTGCTAAGTATTTCAACCCTTGCTATGCTACTGCTAGGTTAAAACCAACATTCATCAGCAAGGTAAGAGATACACAACGTCCTTTTAAGTTATTCTTTTGTGAATTTTATGTTTTTGTCCCCCTCCGTGGCATGTGCCTCTAGGTACAGCTTTGTGAAATTTATTACAATGAATATAAACCTCAATCAAGAGCAGCTGAAAACGAGACAAATTTAAACGCCTTGACTATAGGGGAGAGCGGGGTAGGGCAGACAACTTTAACCCAATTCTTTGTCCTCTGAGCTTTTTGATTCTTTGAATGGCTGGTGTATGTTGTGCTGTGGGTTAGTGGTCTGAGTGTTTAAGCTCTGAATGAGGTAATGGGGCCATGTTCAGGAAAGGGGAAGGGAACTGAAATGGAAGTTCTTGATTGAGATGCAAAGAGATGGTGTAGTGTCCCTTGTGGTTTCACTGCCTCCCTCCCTGTGGTGAAAACACCGCATATTATGGTCCTTGCATTTTCAGATTGACACCCTTAAGTGGAAAGAGACTGGAGAAAGTTTTACTGAATAATGAACAACTGCTACTCTTAGTTGTCCATTCTGTTTTCCTGATCCTTCAGGCCAGTCTTTGCACACAAAAGGGATACTACTAATGCCTCTCAAGCCCTATTTGTCTTTCCAGGAGCCTTGATAAGTTTGCTCAAGTCATTCTTATTAGGGTGGAAAGGCTAGTGGGTGCTCACAGCACAGGTGAAGAAAGATTTCTCATGCTGAGATTAAGATATATAAAAGTAAAAAAAAAAAAAGTTTATTTTATCCTTTTAAAGGAAGGAGAGAGAGAGGGAGAGAGAGAAAGAAGGGAAAGGGGAGAAAGCGAGCAGGGAGACGGCGTGGCATCCCAAAGAAAGAGAAGGGGGTGCCAGCATTGAGACCAGGTGGCTTGCTGCTTTTATGGGGACAAAGAGACAAAAATAGTGATAGCCGTCAGTTGATAGCAAAAGCAGCAGCAGGTAGGCAACAAAATCTGCAAGGATGTCAAGGTCCAAGAGTTGGTTTCCTCCCTTTCCTTTCAGAAGGGAATATCACAGGAAATGTGACTCTGTCCTTGAGATATGGTTGAGGCTGTAGTTCCTTCTCCTGCTGTTCACTCAGGAACTCTGTAAAAACAGAGTCTCAAAAAACAATTTTGAAAGAGAGATTTACATCTCTTTTCTGTTCATTTAGCTCTTCAGAAGTTGTGCAAAACAGACCTGCTGCAGGGTACCTGTTAGTGAGAGAACTCAGGATTGATCTTGAAGTGTTCCTGGGGAAACTGTAGGATTAGGTACTTTCCTGTTATTTTCACAAGGCCATCCCTTTCAATTCTTTTGTCCCATCTTTAATGACAGGGATTTAGCAGGTTAGGGATGCTGATCATCCTTGGAAAAGAGTGGTGATTGCTTTTATACAAAGACTCCCTAGCGTGGACTTTAACCTACATACAGAGGGTTCTTATGGCTTAGTGACTTGTATTTATATCAAGTACAGCAACTTTATATGTGGTACTATGTAGAAAGTGGCTTAAAGAGGTGCAGGGACAAATGCCTCAAACAAACCCTCGTTCTTGTGGGAAGTCCTCCAGACAGAATTTATTATTTTGTTTTAAAAATGAAGCAGAATCTTTGTGGGCTGCAGAATGGGTGGTAGAACAGAGGTGCTTCTCTGCACACATCACCCACTGTTTCATACTTCACAGACTTTCACAGAAGGCCTCTCGTGATGACAGAGTATTGCTAGTTCTCTTCTAGTTCCAGTGTATTTCTAGTTCTCTTTTCTTTTTTTCCCTAATGCTGTATTTTAGGGTAGGGAATCTTACTCATTTCCTTCAGAAGAGGCTCTTTTATGGAGATGATGGCATTTTAATTTTCTGCCCTCACAGGGGTTGACAGGTAGGCAAGTGAAAGGATCGTTGGCTGAGACACCAGGGAAGCTGGGTTCCAGCTTTGGTTCTGTTGTCTGCTGTGACAGCAGGTAACTAACGCATTGCCCCATCGCCCTCACTTGTAAAGGGCAGCTGTGCAGACAGACGGGTCAGTTAGTGAAGTTGGCCCTTCTGTGTGTTCTCACCTGTGACTGCCAGTCTTTGGCAGGGATACTGTAGATCAACATGAAGCGTGCTGAGGGCATGTCATGTTTCAGTGTGATGGGATGGGCTATGCCTTTGTCTCACAAACTTGAAATAGGATCCCGTTGGCACTATTCATTATAACTTGTTCCTTTCTTTCCTTTTAGGTAAACACAGCAGTCCAGTTAATCTTGGTGGCAGCTTCTTTGGCAGCTCCAGTTTTCAATTATGCTGACAGCATTTATCTTCAGATGCTGTGGTAAACTAAATTTAGAATTACTCTCTGAGAATGTCAACAGAATGACTTATTGTGACAGCCCTGGAATGACTTTGTTCTTGTAGTGTTTATTGAGCACTGACTGGGTAACGCTGTGGCTACATTTTATCATTGTTACCATTCTTAAGAAGCTTACTATCAAGGATGGGATGTGTAGAAGTTAGCTTTCTTGCAAATTAAAAGGGAAGAGAGGTACTGATGATGTGTTATGGTTTCAGAGGAGGAAAAGATACTTCCAGGTAGGAAGAAGAGGGAAAGTTTCAGGGAAGAAGGGGCATTCGAGCCACGGGGTGTAGGTGGATTTTGTACAGGAAGAGACTAAAGGGAGGCCATCAGGTATAGGACGATCCTCAGCAAAGTCAGGGTGTAGCAGAGTGGGTAGAGGAAAATGAGTTCATCCTATGGAAAAGGGATATAGTGGGAAAACTGAAGAAAGAAGTTTGAATTTTATTATCATAATTGCTTATTTAGAGTCTTGGAAATGTGTCAAATTCAAACTTTCAGAGTTCAAAGTGTGCCACATTGATATTGAAGTATTATATTTTAGCACATTTTTAACTCTATAATTAGAACTTTCTAGCTTGATGCAGTCTGGGCCAGAAAATCATTGGTCAGTTAAGCCAAAGAATCTTTCAAAGGGATACATACTCTAAACTTTTTTCTTTTTAGAGACAGGGTCTCACTCTGTCACCTAGGTTAGAGTGCAGTGGCCCAGTCATAGCTCACTGTAACCTCAAATTCCTGGGCTCAAGTGATCTTCCTGCCTCAGCCTCCCAAGTAGCTGGGACTATAGGCATGTGCCACCTCACCTGGCTAATTTTTTTTTTTTTTTCATTTTTGTAGAGACAGGGTCTCACTATGTTGCCCAGGCTGGTCTTGAACTCTTGGCTTTAAGTGATCCCCCTTCTCGGCCTCCCAAAGTGCTGGGATTTAGGCATCCAGCCTAAACTTCTTATTTTAATCTAAAACATATAAGTGTACATTCATTCTGATTCATCCTGTACCTTCCCATATCGGATGAAGGCTTTTTTAAGTATAGATTCATCAATGGACGTTTTTTTCTTTTTTGAATAAACTACATCCATAATACAACCTCTCTGATTTTCATTTTTTACTTTTTTAAGGTGATGCAAGAATTTAAGATGTTTGCAGAGCAATCTGAATATAGTAACTAGATTTTTACCATTTCTTTCCAGTGTTTTCATGATCATCCTGCCTACTATTAAGTCTTTCCAAAACATGCAGCCTAGTTCTCAGAAATTGTTCTCACACATATGTTTCATTGGTTTATGTGTGAATTTAGAATATCCAACTGGCATGAACAGATTTGTTCATAGTTTGACATAGTTCTGTCAGAGGCCCAAGCAAGTCTTCAGGGTTTCCATTTCCTTGTCTGTAGGTTGTGCAGTGAGAGTAAAATGAGAACATCAGATACCTAGACGACTGTTGTTTGACGTTACTAATTCAAATAAAGTCTTAAAGAAAAGCAATGTATTTAGATTCTTGTAGTTAAAAAAAAATTATTCCACACAGCCTTTTTACTTTTTAAATAGATCTTTTGCATGTATTCATCGTGATTCTCGCTGTTACTATGTTTTAGACTTGACAACTAAATTTTCTTTCTTTCCTTCCATGAAAGGTGTTTTACAGCTTTTACCACAGCTGCATCAGCTTATAGTTATTATCATTATGGTCGGAAAACTGTCCAGGTGATAAAAGGCTGATGAAAGTCATCCATCACCATTAGCAAGGAAGCAGTATACCTCATCAGCAGCAGGTCCCGTGGAAATCTACAGAAGTTTCCCAGTTTTGGTGTTCAGCTTGAAAAAGGACTTGTCAGAACAAACCATGTCATCAAAATTTAAGTAATGTGCATTGAAAATAAGCTTGATCATGTGATCATGGGCATATGCAGAATTTTCAATGTATTTTTAATGCAAATAAAACTATAATTTAGAATTTTTAATCTTAGGTTTCTTGATTAATATATAAGAGATCAATTATTCTAATTATTGTCAGCCATTTTTATATGGTTTTTAAAAACGTACTCCAGACAGAGCCTGGAAACTGAAGAATTGACAACTCTCTTAAAATAGAATTTAAACTGCTCACAAAGCACTAAGGAATTTCCTGGATTTAAACATCTATCCTACACAATTTGGCTATACATTTTTATGTTTGATTTTTAGATCTATGCATACATTAACAGTTCATGTGGTTAACATTTGATCATTTAGAATAATGAAAATGGAGTTAGCTTAACTGGATGAAGTAAAGTTGTAAAGGGATTTAAAATGCAGTA
>CAUYRT010098883.1:0-64797 GCA_963574885.1 Lepilemur ruficaudatus
GTATTAACACCTATGTTCAACCCAGAAGAATAAATCACAAGTGGTAGGCTGTTATGAGGGGAACACTGTGTTAAAGATATTTGAAAAATATGTTTCCTCTTTTCTGTTTCCTCTCAGTAATTGTCCACAGTTTGTCTGTGAATTGCAGTAGTTGGTTGTCTCTCTGCTGCTATTGTCTTTCTGACTAACCTATGCTCTACACACCCGCCAGACTCATCTTTCTAAAAATACACATTCAACGTAACTCTTTACATTTTGCCAAGTCCTACTGGATTCTACGGTACATTGTCTTTGTGCACATTAAAGAAGTCACACCTCCAGGTGGACACACACCCATAGACCTACGGCTTTAGAAACATATGGCACATCTGTGCACACACAAAACAAGTGCCAGACTTTGGTCACAAGGCAAGGCTTGACTTGGCTTGGCTTATAGTACTTGAATAAAATCTCAGCCTTCGCTGCCTCTTCAGCCAGGATATTTATGCATTTAACAACTTGGGGACATTGGAGACCCTCCTGGCTTTGCTTAGTTTGCATGCTCTGAGCATATCACATAAGACCTATAACTGCCTGCCATTCTCTCTTTTGTTCACTGTGTTCTAATGAAGCAAAACTAACAGGTGATTTTCCATTGCACCTTAATTGCTCCATATTTCCTTGCTGTGGCACAGGTTTTGTAGCTTGTTATTGAATATCTCCAAGCCTTTCTTGGCTGAGTAATTTCTAGCCAGCTTTGAAGCTCAGGTCAAGTATCTCACTCTCCAAGGAGTCCACATTGTACCCGTATCTCAGTGAAGCATCCTTCTGTGCTCCCCAAGGGCATGCTGTGTTCATCCCTGCTGTAGTGCCTAACATATTGTATCAAAATTTGTGGTTGTTTACTCACTGTACCACCTACTCAATGTGAGTTTCTTGAGGCCATGAATTTTGTCCTTCAGCTCTGTATCCTTAGTTTCTTCCAATATACCTGAAATATCTTCATTTCCATCATCGCTATCATCCTCATTACTATGATTTATTGTATACAAAAAAAAAGTGACTTTCCTACTCACATAAAACAAGGACATCGACACATTTTCTTATTCAATGCAGACTTTCCTAATAGTAGCTCCAAAACACCACTCAATAATTTATCTAGACTTTAAATATAATATCGTTAATTGATAGAAGTAATTTTGGTGCTTTTTAATATAGCAAATCTCTAGTGAGCAATAAAATCACTGGAGAGCATAAAATATGCAGACGCTTTTAATTTAACAGTAAGTTCAGAGCCAAATTAAATGTAAAGCTTCAGGGATAAAAGACTAGTGAACTTCTTGGAGATTATGGCTTATTCCATCATATTATGTAAGTTCATGAGGCCCATCGATTCTCTCATTAAAGGAGGGGGTGATGCTTTCCAATGCTTTTAGAATTCAACACTTTTTCATAGGTCCTCATCACCTGTAACTGTGATCCCCTTGTGAAGATGGAGGTGTTTTAGAGAAATACTAAGTCAGCCACTAAACATGGGTCAAATGCCTGGGGTATCAATTCTATCTAAGGATTTGGGGAAAACAGATCATATTAAAATCAATATCAATGGACATCATTGGCCACAAAATTAATATACATTTCAAAGATGAAACATCAGAATTCAAAGACGTTTTCAACATTGGTCAGGTTGCTTTATGCTGGGTTACCAGATTCCTGATAATCTCTTTCCTCTGTCGTTACAGGCACTTCCGTAGAAAATATTGAGTACTGCAGATTTATCGCATAAAATTCCAATTTCTCATCACAGGATACAAAATTGTTCAAGATCTGGCCTCTGACTGCATACCCAACTTCAACTTTTGTCACCCATTTCTTCATATATCATGCAAGCCTAGACTCTGGCACTTATATTAAGCCATTGCATACCGAACACCTGCATGCTCATTATTATTTTTTTTTATTTCAGCATATTATAGGGTAGAAATGTTTAGGTTATGTGTGTTGCCTTTCTCCCCCTTCCAACCCCCGCTCCTGGATTCAGAGCCTCAAGAGTGTCCATCCTCCAGATGGTGCGCATCGCACTCATTCTGTATGTATATACCCATTCCCTCTTCCCCCACCATCTGCCTGACGCCCGATAAATGTTATTCCTGTATGTGCACTTAGGTGTTGATCAGTTAATACCAATTTGCTGGTGAGTACATGTGGTGCCTGTCCATCCATTCTTGGGATACTTCACTTAGTAGAATGGGTTCCAGCTCTATCCAGGAAAATACAAGAGGTGTTATATCACCATTGTTTCTTATAGTTGAATAGTACTCCATGGTATACATATACCACATTTTATTAATCCACTCGTGTATTGATGGGCACTTGGGTTGTTTCCACATCTTTGCAATTGTGAATTGTGCTGCTATAAACATTTGAGTGCTGATGTCTTTTTTACAGAATGTCTTTTGTTCTTCTGGGTAAATGCCCAGTAATGGGATTTGTGGATCAAATGGTGGATCTACTGTATCGCTTTAAGGTATCTCCATATTGCTTTCCACAGAGGTTGTACTAGTTTCCAGTCCCACCAGCAGTGTAGGAGTGTTCCTGTCTCTCCCCATCCATGTGAACATTTATTGTTTTGCGACTTTCTCATAAAGGCCATTCTCACTAGAGATAAGTGATATCTCATTGCGGTTTTGATTTGCATTTCCCTGATGATTAGAGATGTTGAGCATTTTTTCATCTGTTTGTTGGTCATTATTCTGTCTTCTTTTGAAAAGTTTCTGTTTATGTCCTTTGCCCACTTTTAAGGTTGTTTGGTTTTTCCTTGCTGATTTTCCTGAGTTCTAAATAGATTCTAGTTATCAACCCTTTATCGGATGTGTAGCTTGTGAAAATTTTCTCCCATCTGTAGGGTTGTCTTTTTGCTCTTGTGACAGTTTCTTTGGCTGTGCAGAAGCTTTTTAGTTTGATCAGGTCCCATTTGTTTATTTTTGTTGATGCTGTGATTGCCTTTGAGGTCTTCTTCATAAATTCTTTGCCTAGGCCAATGTCTAGAAGAGTATTTCCAACGTTTTCCTCTAGAATTCTAATAGTTTCACACCTTAGGTTTAAGTCTGTTACCCAGCGTGAGTTAATTTTTGTGAGAGGTGAAAGGTGTGGATCCTGTTTCAGTCTTCTACATGTGGCTCTCCAGTTTTCCCAGCACCATTTATTGAATAAGGATTCTTTTCCCCAATGTATGTTTTTGTCTGCTTTGTCAAAGATTAGATGGCTATATGAGGATGGTTTTATATCTGGGTTCTCAGTTCTGTTCCACTGGTCAATGTCCCTATTCTTGTGTATTACTGGGATGTTTTAATTGCTGTAGCCTTGTAGTATAGTTTGAAGTCTGGTAAATTGATACCTCCCATTTTGTTTTTATTGCCTAGGATTGCTTTTGCTATATGGGGTCTTCTCTGGTTCCATATGAAGCGTAAAATTATTTTTCTATATCTGTGAAAAATTATGATGGTATTTTAATAGTGATTGCATTGATTCTGTAGATCACTTTGGGTAGTACAGACATTTTAACAATGTTGATTCTGCTGACCCACGAGCATGGCATGGTCTTCCACCTGCTCACGTCCTCTGCTATTTCCTTCCCCGCTCTCTTTTTCTTTCTTTCTTTCTTTTCTCTTTTCTTTTCTTTTCTTTTCTTTTCTTTCCTTCCTTCTTCTCTCTCTCTTTCTCTCGCTTTCCACCCACCCTCCCACCTTCCTTCCCTCCCTTCCTTCTTTCTAAAAAAATTTATTGCTATAATATACTTACAATTAAAACATGGGAAAATAAACATATTCTGTTTGCCTTACAGAAAAAGCACACATTAAATATTTCAGTTAAAAAATAAATAAATAAATATTTCAGTCAGGCAGACCAAAGGAGGCACAATGTATTATTAAATTATAATCCTGTATTAAGCAGGCTTTACTGGGAATGTTCCTTGGTCCCTTTATTACACTATAAGGAGGAAATATTCAGAACACTTTGAAGCATTCATGCTTGTCAAGTAAACATAAAAGAAAGGGGCGACTTGGCAAAAGGTGAAATGTCATGCAGGCTTCAACATGTGAACCTAGTAGAGCTTCTGTAGAGAGCTTGACAAGTGAATTAGAATTTGTTTTTGAAATATTTTACTTTATCTTTAGTACATAAGCAAAGGACCATACTGTAAGCTTTTGTATTTAGACTCTTGAAGTTTTGGATGTACCTTGAAAGAGTTCAACCTTTTCATTTTACAATCAGAAAACTAGCCCCAGTTTGGAGATGTGACTGCCCAAGGTCACATTTGTATTTCTATTCCTCAACACCCTCATCCCAATCATTCTCCATACTTGTTTAGGGCTTGAGTTTTCAAAGTGCTTTGACACACCTTCTAGTGCCTCAAGTTCTCTATGTGAAAATTAAGAATAATATGGAAACTACTTCATTCAAGAATGTTGTAAGAATTAAATGAGATAACTTATTCTTCAGTAAGAATTAGCTGTTATTACTATAGTCTTTTTTAATTTTTAATTTTTTATTTTAAAAAAAATTTCTCTTTTTCTTAGTTAATTCTTGTTTAAACCGAACTATAACCCAATACTATAATCTTAAATAAAAATTATAGGAGCCCATTGTTTTGGACTGAGCTCCTGCACTAGGCCCAACTGAGCAGACCAAATCAGAATGGAATCACTAGCACTAGGTGCCACATAATCAAAATGAACTTTAAAACAGGCTGAGTTGGGCACTGTGGAATGGGCCTATAATACCAACTACATATGGAGTTCGAGACCAGCCTAGGGTGACATAGTGAGACCCTGTCTCTATAAAAAAATAAAATCAAAAGAAAATAAAATGGGTCAGATTTCAAAAAAACAAGAGATTCACAGCAACCAATCAGAAGGGGCCCAGTTTGCCTGATCTGGCATGATAAGGAAGTCCCCTCTGTTTTAACACTGTAAGGCAAGTAAGTTTGAAATGAACAATCTGAGCTGGGCATGGTGGCTCATGCCTGTAATCCTAGTACTTTGGGAGGCTGAGGCAGGAGGATTGCTTGAGGTCAGGAGTTTGAGGCCAGCATGAGCAAGAGTGAGACCCTGTCTCTACTAAAAAAAATAAATAAATAAAAAGATAAAAAATAAAATACAAAAAAATTAACCAGACAACTAAAAATAGAAAAAATTACCTGGGCATGGTGGTGCATACCTGTAGTCCCAGCTACTCGGGAGGCTGAGGCAGGAGGATCACTGGAGCCCACGAGTTTGAAGTTGCTGTGAGCTAGGCTGACACCACAGTACTCTAGCTGGGGCAACAGAGCGAGACTCTGTCTCAAAAAAATAAATAAATAAATAAAAAGTAAGGAATGAACAATCTGCTTTTTGTTCCCTATTTCTGCTTCTTCAGCACTTTTCCTCCTAAAAAGCCAACCTCCGTGCTCAGCTCTTTGGAGCTCTCTCTATTTTATCAATGAGATGCTGCCCAATTCATGAATCACTAATAAAAGTCATTTAGATCTTTAAAACTCAATTTGTTGAAATTTTGTTTTTTAACATCTTTATTGTAATAATTACTATTTCCTGGAATCTTCTCCACAGCCTTGGAAGTCAGGCAGCATAGACCTTCCCATAATTTTACCTGTGAGCATTGGAAAGGCAGAGAGATTAAGTGGCTCACCTGGCTTGTAAGTAGCACAGTCACATCTGGAACTCTGATATTCGGCCACTCAGTGCATCGGTCAACACCTTCAAGATCATTTCCAACTCTAAAATTCTGTGATTTCTATATGAAGGCATCTCGTGGTCAGCCTTTTAAAAACTTTCAGTCTTTTGTCTCAGAGAACAAGGAAGTAGCAAAAGGTAGCATCATGCTAGATGACACTGCTCCCTAATACAGTTGTCCCTCAGTATCCACAGGGGTTGGTTCCAGGACCCCTGTGGATACCCAAATCCTTGAATGTTCAAATCCCCGATATACAGTGGCATAGTATTTGCATTTAACCTATGCACATCCTCCCTGATACTTTCAATCATCTCTAGATTACTTATAATACAATGTAAATGCTATATAAATAGCTGTTATACTGTATTGCTTAGGGAATAATGACAAGAAAAAAGTCTGTACATGTGCAGTACGCAGGCAATTTTTAAAATATCTTTGATCTGTGGTTGATTGAATCCATGGATGCAGAACCGACAGTTACAGTGGTGCTCCATCTACTACGTTTAATTTATGCAAATTTTACTATGAGTGTATGCCCTCCACCCAATACAGAAAAATAAAAGAAATAGAAAAAGCAATTCCATTTGCCATTCCCTTCAGTAGGTATGTCACAGAATGACCATGAGATAGAAGTAAATAAGTTGGACAAGATATGTGCAAAAGCGTGGATAGTATACTTTATGGGAAATTCATAGGACTTGTCAAGAATAATTTAATGTGATTTTGGCTTGACATGCTGACATTATAACTTAACCTTCACATTAGATGTAACACTGCATCTGCTACTACTAATAGCTACCACTTACAGATTACATGTCAAAATGCCAAGTGCTTTGTAAAGTGGGTTATCTCATTTAATTACCATGACAATCCTATGAGGCAGGTATTTAATTATCCCCATTTTAAGTGGGAATTTATAATACTAATAATGGTAATAGTATAATAATAATAGCTGCAACTTCTTAAAAGTCTAACAGCTCAGAGAGGTTACTTGTCCAGAGTCTTAACAGCTCTTAAATATTTAATAACAGACCCAGAGTTAGAGCCCACATTGGCGAAGCTACACAAACATCACTCATAAAATGTGATAGGCAATGGGAAATGATTTCCTATTGGTCATCATATCTCTAGGGAAGTCATGTCTAAAAACTCTAGAATGTCATTTGGGTTGGGCAGATTTGAGAACAGGCATTTAAATCCTGCTCCAGACCAGAATAGCTTCAATGTCACCTTGGCAGCAGTTGAGCTGAATTATTTGTGTTTCTCTAAAACTATTTGTATAGGTTCTTTTTAAAAAAACTTATTTGGTAAGATACCTATAGTTTTTTCTACTAATGGAAATCTGTTCAACAGAAGCAATGCCTGAAGTTTCAAAAATCATATAACTTTAGAAACTCTGGTAAGAGTTTGTCCACAAGCTTTAAACTGATTTCCATTCTGCAATGGAAAGAAATTTGGAGGCCAGTTTCTGCCCTAATGCTCTGGGTCACCAAGGGCAACCCACCTCCTTTCTATGGTTCTCAGTTTTCTTTTCCTAAACTTGAGACATTTTAAGATTCCATCCACCTCAGGCTGCGGGTGGTGGCTCAGGCCTGTAATCCCAGCACTTTGGGATGCTGAAGTGGGAGGATTGCTTGAGGCTATGAGTTTGAGACCAGCCTGGGCAACACAGTGAGACACCATCTCTCAAAAAAAAAAAAAAGAAAAGAAAAGAAAAACTAGCCAGGTGTGGTGACATGCACCTGTAGTCTCAGCCACCAGAGAGGCTGAGGCCAGAGGATTGTTTGAGCCCAGAATGTTGAGGTCGTAATGAGCTATGATCATGCTACTACATTCCAGCCTGGGCAACAGAGCAAGACCTTGCCTCAAAAAAAAAAAAAAATCCAGCCATCTTTAATGATATGAATTGAAATATTCCTGGATTTTCTTAAATACTTGGATAATTCTAGTTCTTATAAGTGGCTAATTTTTATTGTATCAGTTACTAAGTCTAAATCTGCGTAGGATATGAAGAGCAAAACTTTCAAAGAGTTCTTCCAAATTTGAGAGAGGCCATTTTCACGGTGATGTTTGTGTCACCAAATATGGAAACAAGTTGTAAGTATATAAACTACCTGCAACAACACATCGGCACTGAATGCAAAAGCAGGGATTTTTCTGAGCAACTGTGGAAACCACTTTGAAAATAAATATTTTTCCCTTTTACAAGCTTCATGTTAAAGACAAAATTTATTTCATACTTCCTATGCCTTCCTGAGACTCCAATTTAACTCTTGGGCTGTTTCCTTAATAATTGCTATATTTTCAAATCTTACCTTTATTTTTTCTAAGAACTTTATCATTTTCTGATTGCTTTTTTGGTTTTATGTATACAATATATTCTCTAATCTTTCTGGAGGTCATTTTTGATCCTTTCATTATCTGTTTCCTTCAGGATCGGCTGTTTCTTTATTCATCTTGGACTTCTTTTACATTATTTTCCCTCAAATATTTGGTGTTCTTTGGTTGGCCACTTATGTTTATGATTGGAGGACTTTGACGAATAGGAGAAATTGCTTTACCTTTGTATAGATCTATTTACCTCAAGGTCATCTTTCTTGTGAGGACTATCTGACTGCAGCCTCTGTAAAAGCAGATGAGTCCCTCAATAAGCAGGCTTCCCTCTGGCGACCGGGCAGAGAAGTCAGCTCAAGTCATCCTCCTAACATCTTCATTGCCAAAGCAAGGGGAGCTTTATTCTTTGTGTATTTTACCCTTGGATGCTGCTTCCTTTCCTTTTTTTCCCTCCAAGTCTGCTGTGGAGACCAGAAGTAGCCCCAGCCTCTCTCTGCCTCTCTCTTTTGTCCCAATACCAATTCCTGGGGCCCACCCAAGGTAAATTATATACTCTGTTAAGGAAGCAGTTATTGGAGTGGGTGCTGGTTACAAATGCTCTCCTTAGGAAGCATGGAGAATCCTTCTGTCTCAGCTCTTCTACCCTGACTTCTGTCCCTCCACCCACTCTGCTGTCTATACCTATCAACTTCAGTACCTCATTCACTGTTGTATCTCTGGAATCTAGAACAATACTTGCCACAGAATAGGTGATCTTGAAGGGCTTATTTCATGATCAAATGATGGGTACCAAATTATGAAGAGCCTTTGTACCAAGTTATTTGTTCCTGAAGAAAATGAGGAGCCATTGAAGTCTTTTTGAGCAAGGAAATGTCATGATTGGATCTGTAGTTTTGAAAAGTCATTTTTGACTGCAGAATAGGCAGTTGGAGCCTAGAGACCAGTTAGAAGACTATTTCTCAATTATCCAAATGAGCGATGATGATGGATACTTAAACTAAATTTCTGGCAATGGGGATAGAGGGAACGGAATTGATTCAAACAAATATTGATTGAGCACTTAGTAGGTGGCAGGCTTAGTCCTAGATGCTGGAGATACAGCAGTGAATAAAACAAAGTTCTATTCTCAGGGAGCTCAAATTCTAATGGTGGAAGAAAGAAAAACAAACACAGTGCTTTCAGATATGATCTATGTGAGGTCATGATAAATGCTAAGAAGAAAAATAAATCAGAATAAGGAGATAGAAAGAAACAGATTGAGTGGGGCAGAGACATGCCATTTACGATTTGGTGCTCTGTGAAGCAGTGCAGCACGGCCTAAAGGAATTGAGGAAGCCACAAGAAAATCTGGGGGAAAAGCATTCCAAGTAGAGGGAACAATAGGTACAAAGGCCCTGAAGGATATAGAAACTGTTTAGAATTTAGGTTCAATGTGCCATTCAGTAATGAGAAGCTGACCTCAGTTTGGTTGGTTGGTTTTGGTTTGGTAATCTGGGCCCAAAGAGCAAAGACCACTTTCCAGGCAGGACAACCAATAAAAGAATAAATGCTGAGAAGATAATGCTGGCTAACTAGGGTAAGGCCATATTGTAGCAGGGCCTGGATGCCTGAAAGTGACCCTGAGCCAGGGAGCCGATGCCCCTCTGGAAATGGATCAGCAGTGTGAAAGGAGAGCTCTTTTAGATATCTCTGGCAGTAGAATTGTGGTAGGCAGAAGAATGGACCCCAGAGAAGTTCATTTCCCAACTCCCATCACCTGTGAATATGTTACATGGCAAGGAGGAATTAAGGTTGTATGTGGAGTTAAGTTGCTAATCAGCTGGCTTTGAGATGGGGAGAGTGTCCCAGACTCTCCCAGTGGGCCCAACGTAATCACAAGGGTACTTATAAGTGAAAGAGGGAGGGAGGAGAGTCTGTGTCAGAGTGATTTGATGTGAGAAAGGCTCAATCTATGCCTTTGAAGGTCGAGGAAGAGGGTCATGAGCCAAGGAATGTAGGGGCCTCTAGCAGTAAGACAAAGCAAGGAAATGGATTCTCCCTTGGAGCCTCCAGAAGAGAGTGAAGCCTTGTACCTAAACTGAATGAGCAAAAATAAATCCAGTAAGGAAGATCACAAGATCAAGGGCCTTCCTCTCTCTGGCTCCACATTTCTCATCAGTACGATGAATGATGTTTACTAGATCAGTGATGTTCAAACCTTTTTTAGGCATTGTGACGGCTAATTTTGTGTGTCAACTTGATTGGGCCACAGGATCAATAATGTTTGGTCAAAGGTTATTCTAGGTGTGTCTGTGAGGGTGTTTTTGCATGTGAGTAATGAGTAATATTGAAATGGGTAGACTGAGTAAAGCAGACTGCCCTCCATAATGTGGGTGGGCCTCATCCAACAGTTGAAGGCCTAAATAGAACAAAAAGGCTGACCCTCTCTGAGTAAGAGAGAATTCTTCCTGCCTGAATATCTACCAACTGGGAAATCAGCTTTTTTTCTGCCTTTGGACTGAAATATCAGCTCTCCTGGGTCTCAAGCCTGCTGGCCTTTGAATTGGAACTAAGCCATTGGCTTATCTGAGTCTCCCGGTTGCCTACTCATCCCACAGATCTTGGGACTTTCCAAACTGTATAATTGTGTGAGCCAATTCATTATAATAAATCTCTTTGTCTATATATTTATATCCTGTTGTTTTGTTTCTCTGGAGAACCCTGACTAATAAAGCCCCAAAAGCCCCAAAATAAATAACAGATAAAGTGAAACTACTTCAGCTGTAACAGGGTTGGGTGGGCCTGGAGTCCCATCCACTCAGAGCTGCTCTCTCCCTCTGGGCCCCAGACTTGCGATAAAAACTTTTTATCTATGGTCATCACTTATCTCTTGAATTTGATCAGTTTGTTTCCTTTTCTGTTAAAGAAGAATATACTTTGAAAAGTGTTAGGATGGAAAGCTTAGCAGGTGCTCAAGGCAGCAAGGGTGGAGAAAGGGCTTGCTGCTTTTATGGAGAGAAAGAGAAAAATAGTAATTGTGAAGTAATTAGCAGGCAGTTGGGAGAGGTCAAGTTGTGTGTCTTTCTGTCATTCTTGTTTATTCTGTTCCTGGAGACTCGGTTATCTCTGAAATGTAGTCAGGCCTATCACAGGGGTTGTGATTTTGGCCCCTGGTTTTGGGCAGGAAAGAAGGCCTGGTGTTTACCCCCCTGCTGTCTGTCTGGGAGCTTCTCAGGAACTCCTTGAGGCTACAGAAACAAATTCTAAAGGCTGCAGAGCTAGTGAATGTCAAGAGAAAGAAGTACATTTCCTTTCTTTTGGCTCTTTTCTGATGTTTGTGAAAACAGAGTCCCTGCAGGGTGCTGGCTAGTTTGGGAGAGAAATAGCAAAGAATAGGGAGAGCTCGCCGGGCGTGGTGGCTCACGCCTGTAATCCTAGCACTCTGGGAGGCCGAGGAGGGTGGATAGCTCAAGGTCAGGAGTTCGAGACCAGCCTGAGCAAGAGCGAGACCCCGTCTTTATTATAAATAGAAAGAAATTAATTGGACAACTAAAAATATATGTAAAAAATTAGCCGGGCATGGTGGCGCATGCCTGTAGTCTACAGCCCGGGCAACAGAGTGAGACTCTGTATAAAAAAAAAAAAAAAAAAAAAGAAACTTACTTTCTAGAGGGGTGACATGCACACAGTAAGCATGATAAATAATCAAGTTTATAGTATGTTTGACAGCGATAAGCACTGTGGTGAAACAAAGTAAGGTAGGGAACAGCGATTGGAAGTGCTGCAGATGGGGGAAGTGGTTTCCAAATTCACATGTGACTCTGGGTGGACCTCAAACTCTTGATGGGTATCTGGGGGGAAGAGCGGAGGCTCGAGTGGGCATCTGCCTGGTGTGCTCACAGAGCCATGAGCAAGCAGAGTGTCTGCAGCGAAGAGGTGAGGGGAAAGGCGGCAGGAGGTGAGGCCGCAGAGGCGGCATACGCACCAAGCAGGTGGAGCCAGGGGGCACCTGGGGCTTCTGTCTTTTACTTTCACTGCCTGGTTCTGAGCACAGTGACTGCAGTGCTGAGAACGGGCCGTGGGCAGGAAAGGGATGAAGAAGGCACCATGGAGCCACTGCTGTGACAGGACTGAGAGGTGTCTCAGACAAGGCTGGAAGCCTGGCGGTGATAAAATGAGGGGGTATTCTGGATTTAGAGATTTTACCTCTTTATTGTGGAAAATTAAAAACATACAAAAGTAGAGAATTATATAAGCCCCACTTCCTCCCAAAATGTACCCATCACCCAGCCCCAGAAATGGGCTACATGACTCATCTTGTTTCATCCATACCCCTACCCGCTTCCTACCCACCCTCCCCTCATTGGATTATTTCAAAGCAAATCACGTCATTTAGTCTACTAATTTCATGTCATTTGGTCACGTACATTTAACACAGTCGATCTAATACTTCAGCAGGAGCTCTAAAACTTAGTACCCCTTTTGTTTTTATAAAAACATAACACAATACTATCATTTATATCAAAAACATACAATTATTTCCTAATATTAGTGTACAAATTTCCCTTAGTATTTTGTGAGCGATTTTTTTCTTAACTTGATTTGTTTGCGTCAGGATCCAAACAAGGCCTGCCTGTTCCTTTGGACTGATATGTCTCTAGTCTCATTTAATTTTCAGGTCTTCCCTTTTCCCCTTTCCTTTTTTTCTTGAGGGAGGTACATGTAATAAATTAATACATTTCTAATAATTTGTAAAGATCAAATAAGTGTAATTGGGATATCCATCACTTTAAATATTTGTTTTCTTTATGCTAGAAACATTTGAATTACTTTATTTCTCTTCTCTTCTCTTCCTTTCCCTTTCTTCCTCCCTTTTTTTCTTTCTTTTGCTATTTATTTGTTAAAGAAACCAGGTCAGTTGTCCTATAGAATTCTTCCTCGGTTTGCATTTTTCTGATTGCAATCCCATGGTGTTATTTAACATATTCCTTTGTCTTGTGTATTTCCTATAAACAGGTAGTTAGATCTAAAGGCTTGATTGGATTCCATTTAGATATTTGTGGCATGGATGCTTTGTAGGTGGGAATGTTTCCTTCATCAGGAAGCACACAATGGTTGGCTGTCTATCTTTTATGTTAACCAGTATATATAACGGGAAGCATCCAAACAAAATAGTGTTTTCCTATTTCTTTTATCCCTTATTCATTTATTGGAAGAATTATTCTCACATTAACTATTTGGCAACTCAAAGATACAATTTCTACAAGAAGGGCTGCCCTGTTTTCTTTAAGTAGGGGGTAGAATTTAGAGACTCCAGCCTTTGCAAGGAGTGCTTACTGCTATTGGGCTGGTAATTATTTCTAGGCCTTTTCAGTAGAGAGACTTAAGAAATACTTATCTTTTTTTTTTTTAAAAAGGCAGGGTTTATAATGAGTTTATGCTGATAATTCCAATTCAAATTTAGGTTTGCAGAGCTGTTATGTAACTTTAAAATGTTATATTTATATCTTTATTCTCTAATGTTGCAAGTCTTCGTCCCTAATGACATTACCACAATTACTTTTTGCCTTTAGAACCTCAGCCTGGAGCCTGCTTCTCCAGCTCTTCTGATGATTTTGTAAAGCTCTCAACATCCTTTTTTAAATGTCTCCCTCTGCAAACCACTGTGGGTGGATTCTTTTGTCTGCCACCGACTCCTGAGTATAGACTGCGTGGGCAGGAGCAAAAGAGCTCCACGTTGTCTGTGCGGTACCTGTGCAGCCACTCACGGTTAAACCAATGTATGCAAATTTACGTATTTTTGGCATGGACTCTCCAGTGAGAGAATGGTGATAAATGTATCAAACAGATATCTGGGTCACCTAATCTTTTCTGTCTCTGTGCAAATCCCAATTTACCTAAAATGTGTGCTTCTGTTTTTCAAAAGCAGTCTTTCTCTCTCCTTATTCT
The DNA here is from genome assembly GCA_963574885.1 of Lepilemur ruficaudatus. Taxonomy (NCBI): domain Eukaryota; kingdom Metazoa; phylum Chordata; class Mammalia; order Primates; family Lepilemuridae; genus Lepilemur; species Lepilemur ruficaudatus. The sequence continues at coordinate 13,975 of CAUYRT010098883.1, forward strand.
GCTTCTCTGAATCAGACCCTAGGGAATACATTTGGTCAGGCCCAGAGCAGATAATACAGGGTCTTCTCTTAACTGTGGATCCTGGTCATTCTAGAAACTTCTTTCAGAGGCCATTCTGTGACCACTTCAGAGCGGATGAATGAGAAGTCCTGGGACTGAATGTACATGGGTGAGAAGAATTGGAAATCTGGAGCTAGTTTGTCACTCCAGGATCCTTGAGGACTGCACTGGGCCTGGGGCTTTGGTGCATGAGCAGGACATTCTCGTAACTGTCTATGGTATCTTCATCCTCGGAGATGACCTTTTCAGCTGAGTTATCTGGGAGCTGTGTCTTCACCTCTGAGTAGACCACTGAGGCATGCTGGAACAGAGAGAAGATAGAAGAAGAACTGGAAGGAGAGAGGGAGTATGACGCTGTAGGTAACAGTGGGAGAGAACACAGTGGGGAAATGAAACTCACCGTGTCTTCAAGAAGTGTCCTGGAGGTACTGGCTGTGGAGGGAAAGGGAAGCACTGAACTATGGGCATAAGGACCCACTTAGAACCCAGCGTACTACCTGATTCCTTAGCATCTGGGAGCCAATAGGTCCTTTCCATTTATTGTCATGATTCTCTTCCAACATGTCTGACAACACATTTGATTTCCTATTTTACCATTTCGTAACCCAGCCCTCTACAAGTTCTTCTCAACCCCCACTGCTCTGTAAAGTCCTCCCTCAATACCACACTAAGAAATCACACTCCTTTCCTCTACCAGATGCTGGGAAATTATTTTTCTCTTAGTTTTAATTCTTCTTTTAACTTACAGTACATCCATCTCTCCACCCTGAAGTGTTTGGCAATTTCCCATTAGAGCTGTCCATGTGTATGCTCCGTGACAAAAACTCTTACATTAGCATGTTCTAGTTCTTGATTTTATTGCCACAGTTTCTTAGAGATGGAGCCATAGTGAGAGGAAAGTTTAGCAGGTACGATTTATTGGACCATGCATATTAGAAATTAAGAGTCTCAGAGAAACAGGTAGAATTATCAGAGCAACATAGTAATTTTATGGAGAGATAGAACTTGAAAAGAAGATACACCCTGGGGCACTTGAGGTTTTTCTCTGTTTCTTATCATAAATCTTTTGGGGTTACTGATATTTTTAATGATATGATAAAAGCTGTGTATTTACTCTCTCCCCAGAATAATGGTCACATGCACAGAACTTTGCATATGATTTCAAAGTCTTCATGCAAACCTTGAGGAACAGGTGAAGAAACCTGTCTATAGATCATTAATACTTCAAATGCCTAAAATATAACTAGTCCGTCAACAGAATGCTTAGCTCAAATGGTGTTTTGACAAATACATCAAGAACAAAGTGTGAAGAACAGCAAAATGATCCAGGTAGCTCTATAAGATAAGACGTGCTCAATCAACCCAAGAAAATTAGTAGTAGTTCAGATTCTACCATTCAAAGGGTCCCTATTAATGGAGACGGATCATGGAGCAAAGTGACAGACAAAGCAGGGGATCATCAGGTGGTATACGTTGGTCAAACAATAGGCTGTACGAGCAGCAAATATTATAGCAAGACAGAAGACTTGGCTTTGTCTTTCACTGGCTTTGTGACGGTGAGAAAGTCCTTAACCTCTCTGAGTCATATGTGAAGTATTAGTGCTTCATTTGTAAAACAGGTTCAGCAGCAGGTTACAGCTGAAAGTTCCACTAGGCACAAAGATACTGGAGATTTTAAATTCTCAAGTGAGGTGCCATATGTAGATTTATAAAAGAAATAGAACTGTTTGTTTCTTTGACTCTAAGAGCCCGGGCTAATCAACCAAATTAAGGAAGTGTGAGCCGGGAAAGAAAGATTTGTTGAAGAGATTTCTTTAGTTTCTGTGCACTATGTCTCTACCCAGAAACTTTATCAGGTGAGTGTGTGTGTTGAGGGGAGGATAGCTACGTTATAACCCCCGGCCTGGTGAGGAAGCTCTCAGAGGCCCTCTTGAATCTCTGAAATGATTTTGAAGTAATTTGCCTGATTACTGGCACACAGAGCTCCTAACTCAGAAAGCCAAAGTGGACCACAGATTGTAGGTTCCCAGACCAGTGTTTTTCTAACAGCAGATCTTGATTCAAGTCTTGAAATGGGGTCTGAATAAGTTTAAAGAAGTGAAATAGAACTGCTCATTCCGGTCAAGGTGGAAAAACAGGGACTGGATTTACCCTCCCACTTTAAACAACCAGAGAAAAGGACAAAACAGTGGTTTTCAGGCATCAGACAACAGGCAGCACAGGACAAGCCAAGCCTTCCAGTAGAGCCGGCTTACCATCAAGCCATAGCACAGACTGGGGAGCCCACCAGAACCTGGCTTCTGACTTGAAGCCTTGCTGACTTGCAGCAACAGAGACCAACAGTCCTGTTACGCTAACGCAGCTAGAATCTACAGGACCGAGTACTGGAGAGAGAGCAGCAACGTAGATTGAAAGCTCCAGAGATCTGCAGAGAGTTCTCCTCAAGTCTTTGGCTGAATACCGACAGGCACACATGTGACGGGAAACTATCTTAGGCCAGGGTAAGAGCTATTAGGAAAGAACAGGCAGAATAACACCTGAAGCTCACACAGGTCTTGTAATGCATGGGCCATCTGATGTAGAATCCTGTGAAACACACTGCTTTAATATTAGGGCCAGGTTAGCTCTACTGTAAAGGTTGCTCAGGGCTTGCCCTAACAAAGCTTAAAAGCAAGGCTTGGAAAGATCCAACTCATACCAAGTAACAAAATTTAAAAAGAAAAAATTTAAAATCCAATGCTAAGCAGAGGAATAAAATAACATAAAATTTACATTTTTCAGCATTTAATAAAAAATTTTCATACATATATATATAATGGTCTATATAAATGTTCTTACCACAATGCCTACCACATAGTAGGTACTTTACAAACATTTATTCATTCAGCCCTAAGGGCAACCTTAGTACATACAGCATTGAGAGCACAATTTCTATCAGAAGGACACTTAATTTTTGTTCTGATTTTTAGCAAAAATATATTGCATATTTTTCACGAAAACCTTAAGGAACAGGTGAGGAAACGTTTCTACAGATCATTAATATTTCAAGTGCCTAAAATATAACTAACTAGTCCGTTAACAGAATGCTCAGCTTAAATTGTGTTTTGACAAATACGTCAAGGACAGAGTACAAAGAACAAAAGCAAAAAGATTTATAAAAGTAGAGATCTTTTATCTGTAAGATATGCTCAATTAACCCAAGAAAACTGGTGGCAGTCCTAATTCTACCATTCAAAGGGTATGGTCTGTTTTCCTTCTTTAGAGTCTAAGCTCCGTGCTGCAGCCATTTTTGTCTGCCTTGCTTACTGATTGGCCTCCCATACTTACAATAGTACCTAGCACAAAGGAGGGGCTCACTCAATGTTTGTTGAAGGAATGAATATAGTTTGCAGCCAGAATCTCTTCCCAGAGCCATACCTTCCCCTTCTTCTTCCAGGTGAATAGTCTGGACCTCAGAATATACCAAGTCTTCCTCTTTGAGGCGCACTGGAAAGAGAAGAACACTTTCGAGGCTGCCCCTGTTAGTATATCACATGCTACAGATGCCTCTTCCCAATCATCCCCTCCACTCTTGCTGGACACACAATGGAGTAATTATTTATTGGGAATATCTGGATTTGGAATACCCATAGGGAGACCACGGGCATTTCCCAGCACAGTATCTTTCCGTGGCTGAGGCCGGGAGAAGCTTCCTACAGGGGAATTCTCACCGTTGCCATACAACGGCTGCAGCTCCTCCTGGACAGAGCAGATGGAATGGGAGGACTCTTCTGGGCCAGCGGTGGGAGGGCTCCTGTGAGACATACAAACACATGACAATCCCTGGAACATCATACCATGCAGGAGAGAGAGACGGTCGGGGAGAGAGGTGGAGGAGAAAGGTGGTTGTGGGAAAGTCAGCAGTCGATAGAGAACTGGAAACCCTGAGTAGTTTAACTGGAGCATTAATAGGTCTATATAGAGTCAGATTGTTCTTTTTTTTATTATTTCAGCATATTACGGGGGTACAAATGTTTAGGTTACATATATTGCCTTTGCCTCGCCCAAGTCAGAGCTTCAAGTGTGTCCATCACCCAGACGGGGCGTACCACACCCATTAGGTGTGACTATACTGATCCCCTCCTCCCCCCTCCCACCTGCCTGACATTGATATTTATTACTACTAAATGTGCACTTAGGTATTGGTCAGTTAATACCAATTTGATGGTGAGTACGTGTGGTGCTTGTTTTTACATTCTTGTGATACTTTGCTTAGTAGAATGGGCTCAAGCTCTATCCAGGATAATACAAGAAGTGCTAGATCACCATTGTTTTTTGTGGCTGAGTAGAACTCCATGGTATACATATATAAAGTGGATTTTATTAATCCACTCACGTATTGACGGACACTTAGGTTGTTTCCACATCTTTGCAATTGTGAATTGTGCTGCTATAAACATTTGAGTACAGATGTCTTTTTTATAGAATGTCTTTTTTTTCCTTTGGGTAGATGCCCAGTAATGGGATTGCTGGATCAAATGGTAGTTCTACTTGTAGCTCTTTGAGGTTATCTCCATATTACTTTCCACAGAGGTTCTTTTGAAAGGAACTCTTGGGCTGTGGCCTGGGCTGGCTGCTGGGAAATAAGGCCAGAGAGTCTCTGATGTCCTAGTAACAATCGGCTCATGGTTATAATAGTCACTCTTGTTGGTTAAAAATACCAGGCTCATCATCAGGAAGTAGTGACTACATGTCTTTCCATTGTCATGTCTGGACAATTCAAGAAGGAATTAGACACAGTTCATGCTCTAATCCCTGGAGCACTGACACAGACGGAGAAAGAGGACCATATTTTCCAAATGGAACTAAAGAACACACAGTCTAATGAGTATATGTGCATGTCAGTGGCAAAAAGTTTAGACTTTCCTGGAAAATCTAGAACATTTGTAGAAAATCTAGAATCTGGTCATCGTATGCATAGTTATAGTAACACATTGTCTAGCTATTGGACTATTTGTACCAGAAATATTCTGTGCCAACCCAGAAAATCTATAACCGTTAGTATCATCCATTTAGATGAGTGGATTAACTTCAAATAAGAAAATGGTCTAAATATTTGCAAAATCTAGAATACTATTTGCCAACAAGAACATTTCTAGAAAGTTTCATTTTGGGCTGATTCAAGGAATGCGAAAATAGGAGCATCTAGCCACAGGGTCAAAGACAAATAACTTGACCTAATTTTGTAACACCACAGTTTTGCATATTGTGTACTTGGGAAACAAAAAAGGCATGCACAGAAGCTGAGGGCTCACCTGGTTTCATTTCCCCGGAAACCGTCTCCTGCAAAATAAAGCAAAGGCGCATTTATGCCAGCAGAGGGAGCTCTTTCTCAAAGACTTCAAACACATAAGCTCTTTAAGGGAGGCCATCAAGAAAGTCAATTCAAAACATGGGCCCAGTCCCCGATTCTCATGAAAATGATGTGAAAAAGGATTGAACAAAGCATATAACTTGTTGGGATCAGGGCTATACACTCCTGCGTTAAATGTGCAATTATTTGAGACTTTATTAGGGCTCAAGTCTGTGTTGCAGTACCTTGGGAAATAATAAACATAACCAAATCATTGCTGTTGCAGAGCAGTGAGCTGTGGGTGGACTTCGAGGAACCTCTGTGGCCATGCCAGACGACCCTCAAGCTCGGACTCAGCCTTGCTAAAGAGACTCGTGCTCAGAGGTCCAGAGCGCCCTACATCCAGCCAAAGCAGAGCATGCAGAGGTGCTCACAAGGATCTGGAGAGCTGAATTAAACTGAACTGAATGAAGAGACAGAGTTGAAGGATGTAGGTAATTATTCTAGAACTGAAGAGATCCTGTGCTGTCTTCCACACCAGGTTTTCCAGCATCTGAAGCTAGCCTGACCTGGGCTAAGGCTAGGAGCCTTTGGAAGCACAGGCAGACAGTGCCTGGGAGGGACCCTCTCCCAAGGTGGGGACCCTCTCCTGAGGTGGGGACCCTCCCCAGAAGTGGGGAGGCTGACCTGTGGACGGCAGGGCTGACGGAGCATGAGATGGCGGGTTCAAGCTTGGACCCAGGCAATTCTCTGAGGAGGCAGAAGGATAGAAATTAGCCAGCTTCCATTCTCAGTCATTTCTTCAGAGCCCTTCAGTTTATTTCAAATCTTCATTTATGGTGGATTTAGCATAGCCTGAAGTATGTAATTGGCCAGTTTGTATGAACCAAAGAAACGGCCCAAGTAAACTGCTCAGATTAAATCGTTGAAACTGCATTAAAAATTTCACTCCAGGCCGGGCACGGTGGCTCACGTCTGTAATCCTAGCACTCTGGGAGGCTGAGGCGGGAGGATCACTCAAGGTCAGGAGTTCGAAACCAGCCTGAGCAAGAGTGAGACTCCGTCTCTACTAAAAAATTAGAAAGAAATTAATTGGCCAACTAAAATATATAGAAAAAATTAGCTGGGCATGGTGGCATATGCCTATAGTCCCAGCTACTCGGGAGGCTGAGGCAGGAGGATCGCTTGAGCTCAGGAGTTTGAGGTTGCTGTGAGCTAGGCTGACGCCATGGCACTCTAGCCCGCGCAACAGTGTGAGACTCTGTCTCAAAAAAAAAAAAAAAAATTTCACTCCTCCATCCCTTTTGCTTGACTTAATAAACCAGATCAGGCCGGGCGCGGTGGCTCATGCCTGTAATTCTAGCACTCTGGGAGGCCGAGGTGGGAGGATTGTTTGAGCCCTGGAGTTCTAGACCAGCCTGAGCAACAACGAGACCCTGTCTTTACTAAAAATAGAAAGAAATTAGCCGGACAACTAAAAATATATATAAAATGAGCCGCATATGGTGGCACATGCCTGTAGTCCCAGCTACTCGGGAGGCTGAGGCATAAGGATCACTTGAGCCCAGGAGTTTGAGGTTGCTGTGAGCTAAGCTGATGCCATGGCACTCTAGCCCCGGTAACAGAGTGAGACTCTGTCTCAGCAACAAAAAAATAAACCAGACCAGATGTAAGCAGCTCTCAACCGACTGCATCTATGCGGAAAAGTACCCTTTAGGGAAGGGACATGAGTGTGTGTGAGTGTTGGGCGTAGCCAGTGGGAAATGGAGATCTGGTGGTCACTGAGGCTGGCCATCAGCTGAGGTGTCTGGGTCAGGGACAGGGAAGGGACTCTAGCAACGGTAAGGAAAGAGCACAAACCTGATTTCCTCCAGTGCCAGCAGGAAAACAGCAGAGCCACCGCCAGGAGAAGGGTGCCCAGCAGCCCTCCAGTGGTTCCCACAGCAATTACGCCAACTCTGTTGCCTGGAGTCCCTAAGGGGAAAGAACCCATGTGAGCCCCAGCGGAGAGGTTCAGGGCTTGGAATTGCCCTTTCCTCGGCTTGGCTGGGGTCCCAAGCCCTGGGAGAGGGAGGAATCTATAGGACTAGGACTCATAAGAACACTTTGGGCTGGTAATGGCCAGAAAAGCTCACTCTGGGTGGGCTGGGGCTGGAGTGGCACAGGAAATAGCTCCCTCTATCAACTTCAGTGAATCATTTCAGAAACTAATGAAGAGGGGGATATCTTATTGTGGATTTTTATAATCTAGCTTCTTGGGAATTTCCCCCAGACACCTGGAAAGACGTCATGCAATGGTGGTTTGGCAGCACTTAACTCAGGAACAGCAGTCTGCCTGGCATAGAAAGCAAATGTCGCCACTGATCAGGGCACCAGTGGAACCAGCAGTGACTCTGAATGTGATGTCCATTAAAAAGTATATTGGGACATCACAATGAAATGGCGCCAGCCTCCTTCCTCATAGAAGCCTGCGCCAATGTGTTCTGAAGGGCAGAGGAGAAAAAAACTGATGGAAAATTACAAACAATCAAGCACATTATTGGGAGTTCTGATGTTTCCTTTGGGTCCATTCTCCTCTCCTCCCATCCATAGCAAGAAAGATTTCGTTCATTTCACTCATTCGTTCAACAAATATTTACTGAAGCTACCCCGTGCTGGGTGCTGATCTAAGCCTTGAGGATAGATACCACAGTGAGCAAGGCAGTGAAGTCCCTGCCCTATGGAGCTTATGGTCTGGGGATGGGGGGAGACAGGCAATAAGCAAATAAATTTACAACATGTCCCATGCTGAGAAGGGCTACAAAGCAAGTGCTGGATGGAGACACAAAGACTAGGGGGTGGTGGTGCTTTTCATCCAGATTCTTGGTCCTCAGGCAAACCAAATTCAGACTCCAGACACAGTGTCACAGAGTTAGACAGAGAAGATCCAGATAGTAGAACAACAGCAACACGGACGATCATTTTCATCCATGATTTCTGGCACAGAGTGGCCACTGGCCAGCAGCGGCTGGTGACATTTCCGTCTCTATCCTCCCCTTCCTGGCAAAACCAACAAGCCTGCTGTTTGACCAGAGTGGTTCCACCTACGAACAGTGTTCAAGGGGCAGCAGCCCCGCCGTGACAGCTGAACTCGGGGGTGCAGAGTCGGGGGAATCCAGGGCAGAGCAGCCTGGCCGCTGCATCCTGTATTGAATCCCCTCCCCATTGCCTGCTGCAGTGCCCACCTGTGCAAAATTGTAATCAGCTGTACCTGGGCCTGGACTTCCAGATTCAATAGGCAGAGAGCAAGTTTTCCCCGCTTCCTGCTATCCCTATGTCCTAGAAGAAATGGCTGCCTTGGGGGCAGTAATTGAAATTTGTGTTAGTTAGAAAGGCACAGATTATAAAACCAGATGTTTGAGTTAGAATCCCAGCTCCTTCAGTTACTAGCTATGTGGCCAGGGAAAATTATTTAATCTCTCTGTGCCTCAGTTTTCTCATCTGTAAAATGGAGATAATAATAGTAGCTATTTATGATTGTTGGTGAATTAAATGCTTTAATATATGTAAAGTGCTTTGAACAGTGCCTGGCCCATAAGTGCTATGTCTATGTAAGTATTAGTATTAGCTCTAATTTATTGTCCTTACACTATACTCTCGGCTCTAAGGAACTTCATGCTGCTCTCTGGTCAGCTTAGTGGACAACCGCATAGGTTAGATCTGCTCCTACACAGAACCATCCTGCCAACTTCAGCCCGTGCTTTTGATTGAGGTGTGTCCTGCCACCCCAAATTCATATGGCGAAGCTCTAACGCCAATATGATGGTGTTTGGAGATGGTGCTTTTGGGAGTAACTAGATTTAGGTAAAGTCATGAGAGTAGGGCTGTAAAGATGGAGTTAACACCCTTCTAAGAAGAAACCCTAAAAAGTTTGCTCTTGCTCTCTCTCTGCCATGTGAGGACACAGCAGTCTTTCCATAAGCCAGAAAGAGAGCCCTCTCCTGAACCCAGCCATGTTGGCGCTCTGATCTTGGACTTCCAGACTCTAGAACCACAAGAAAATAAATTTCTGTTGCTTAAGGTACCCATTCTACGATATTTTTTGTGGCAGTTGGAGCTGACCAAGACAGGCCACTTTAGCCCAGTACTCAAGGTTATTACGGAGTTCCTCTCCTGTTATAAATTCTCCCATTTCTAAGCACAGAGATTTTGCATAAAGATCACAAATAACAGATTTAGGAGGAAATATCCACCCCATCAATATCCACTGAATCCTTGACATCTGTTTAATCTCTGAGATCATCTGTTTCCTTAGTGGATATGACACCTGCTTTGCAGGGCTGTCATGAGAATAAAACGAAATCACACATGTGAAGTGACCAGCTCACTGGCCATTCTAATGACCTTAATCCTTAAAAGGAAGAGGATCACTTTACACTTAAGTGTGAACTACCCACAGATTCACTATTATCCCCTCAGGGACTATAACCTCTGTGCTCCCGGAGGCAAACTTTCCAGTATAAGAGCCTTCCCAGAGAAGCAGCACCTCCACCTCCAGCATCCTCTGGATTTCAGGGCATTCAGCGGGTCTTCTAGGGTGCCCTTGGCAGCTTTCAGCTTTGCTAGTCCTTTCTCCCCTGACCTGAGCTGATTCGTGAAATGCCATTGGAATGCCATCGGCTCAGTCTCAGCCCTTCCCTGCTGGGAATTACACCCAATGTCACCTTTCCCCACTTGTTCCCAGACTGAGATGCAAGCCCTTCTGTGGCACCTGGTTCTGGGAAAGCATCTCAACCTCCTGACCTGGGAGGGCCCCACTGATCACAAGACTTGCCTCAAGGGAGTTGAAGGGAAAAGTGAGCAGCAGCTGGGCCATTAGCATAGCAACCCCTTCCCAGAGCCTCTAACTAAGCTGTTCAGGCTCATGGCTCCGTCAGAACTGACCACTCATATAAACAGCACAGCTCTCTGCTTATTTAGCATAGTGGACAGTAAGTACTTGACCATGTGGTATTTCTTTGGAGAACCTTGATAATGTTCTCTCTCTCTCTTTCCTCTCTCTCTCTCTCTCTCTCTCTCTCTCTCTCTCTCTCTCTCTCTCTCTCTCTCAGCTACATGATTGCATCAAGGCTCAAATCCAGGCTGCTCTGTGACCTTATGCAAATTACCAAACCTCTCTGAGATTCACTTTCTTTTTCTGTAGAGTAGAAATAATGATATCTTTATTTTCTAGGATTGCTATTGTGTTAAAAAAAACCCATAGAAACAGAAAAAGGAGAGTCACAAGAGAGATGTATGCAAAATTCATTCATTCCACAAATGTTTATTGAATGCCTGAGTCAAGCACTGTTCCGGGCACTCGGGATACAATGGTGGTCAAAACAAGGATCCGTCCTTACGAGGCTAATCTGAGAGGAGTGGGAGAATGCTGCAAACAAGCAGGGGTGTCATGGCGTGGCAAGTAGGGATAATTGCTGCGGGAGGGGACCAAGAAGAACTGGGAGAGGGAGCGCTAGGGTAAGGGGCTGCTGTGCTCCAAAGGCTGGCTGGGAAAAGACTCACTGAAGAGGTGAGTAGCATCCTGGAGGAAGTGAGGGAGTGAACATGAGGATATCAGGGAAGAGCAGTGCAAAGGCCCTGAGGTGGGAGTGTGCCTGGAAAGTGTGAGAACGAGACAGAAGGTCAGGGTGGCTGGAGTGGAGAAGGTGACGGGAGAGTGGTAGGAGATAAGGTCAGGGTGACAGGGGGCTAGATCATGCAGGACCTGGTGAGTCATTGAGAGGATGTTGCCTCTCATTCTGAAGGACATAGGAAGCCAGGGGAGGATTTTGAGCAGAAGAGAAACATGATCTGACTTATGATTTAAGGGTCCCCTCTGATGCTGTATTGAGAATAGACTGGGGAGTAACAGGTGAAGCAGAAGACTAGTTAGGATGTTATTGCAATAATCCAGGCAAGGGATGTTGGTGGCTTGAACCAGGTGCTGGTAGTGGAGGCGGTGAGAAGTAGTCAGATTCTGGCTATATTTTGAAAGTAGAGCCATCAGGACTTGCAGGTGGATTGAATATAAGGGATGAAACAAAAAGAAGAGTCAAGAATCATGCCAAGATTGTTGGCCTGAGCAACTAGGAGAAGGAGTTCTATGTTTACCAAGAGGAGGCTTTATACAGGAATTTATCTGGGGTAAAAAATCAACAGCATGGTTTGGTATGAGTTGTTTGAGATGCTAATTAGCTACTCTTGTGGTGCTATCCGAGTACTTGATTTATGTACTTGGATATACGGGTCTTGAGTTCACACTGGAGGTCTAGGCTGCAGGTTGAGTTTGGGAGTCATAAGCATATAGAAGTCATAAATGCATTTAAAGTCACAAGGCTAGATGAGATGATATGGAGAGTGGGCACACAAAGAGTCTGAGAACAGAGCCCTGGAGGTCCCCAAAATGTAGAGATTGGAAATAGGATAAGGATCCAGAAAGGAAACCTAAAGGAAGTATCTGATGAGCAGGTAGAATAGCAAGAGAGAGTGTGTCCCAGAAGTCAAGGAGGAAAGTGTTTGAAGATGGAGGGAAGGATTAATTGTGTTAAAAGCTGGAGGCTGGTTATACTTGTAATCCCAGCACTTTGAGAGACCAAGGCAGGAGACTCGCTTGAGACCAGGAGTTCAAGACCAGCCTCAGCAACATAGCAAAATGCTGTCTCCACAAAAAATTAAAAAAATTAGCCAGGCATGGTGGTGCACACCTGTAATCACAGGTATTCAGGAGGGTGAGCGGGAGGCTGACCCAGGAGGATCGCTTGAGCGCAGGAGTTTGAGGCTGCAGTGAGCTATGATTGTGCCACTGCTCTCCAGCTGGGCTATAGAGCCAGATGCCGTCTTTAAAAGCAAACAAACAAACAAACAAACAAACAAAATCTATAGATACATCAAATAAAATGGAAACTGGGAATTTTCCATTGGCCTTAGCAACAAACACGAAGATCATTAGTGATCTTCCCAAGAGTCATTTCGGTGGAGTAAGGCCAGCCCAGTTGTGGTAGGTTTGAAAGAATATGAGAGAAGTGAAGAGAGTGAGTAGAGAAAACTCTTTTGAGGAGTTTTATTGTAAAAGAGAGCAGGTAAATCTAGCTTTCCAGTAACTTTTCAATAAAAGCTAGCTTTATTAGATAGCGGATGCAGCTAAATCTGAGATAGGGAAGGAATTGATGCCCACTAGAGACCATTTCCTTAGTGCTGAGGTTGCTCATGATGACAGGTGAGGGTGGCCAACAGACTATGGAGTTTGGAGTTTGGAACTAGAACATCACTAAATGTCATAAGCTTTCCATTCTCACACACAAGGCCCCAGGAGAGAAAAACTGGACTAACCCTGGACAAGCATTTGAGTGTTTTTTTTTTTTTTTTTTTTTGGAGACAGAGTCTCACTCTGTTGCCCAGGTTAGAGTGCTATCGCATCAGCCTAGCTCACAGCAACCTCAAACTTCTGGGCTCAAGCAATCCTCCTGCCTGCCTCAACCTCCTCAGTAGCTGGGACTATAGGCATGCACCACCACGCCCAGCTAATTTTTTCTATATATATTTTTAGTTGTCCAGCTAATTTCTTTCTATTTTTAGTAAAGACAGGGTCTGCTCTTGCTCAGGCTTGTCTTGAACTCCTGAGCTCAAATGATCCACCCGCCTCGGCCTCCCAGAGTGCTAAGATTACAGGCGTGAGCCAGCATTTGGCTGTTGTCTGATGTCTAGTGTGGCCTCTTAGAGGCAGAGGAAGAGAAGGATATGAGCTAGGACTGCGGGATCCCTGAGGAAGGTTTATCTCCTCAATGGACGAAACTGGACTCTGTGTCTTCTCTCATGCTTGTAAGTTCCCTGACCTGCACATGGTTTGGTTACCCAGAATCCCTCAAGCCTACAGTAATGAAGTCAATGCCTCATGCCTTTGGTCTGTCCGACTTGAGGACATTGGTCTGATGTGCTGTGGGTGATTTACTGAAAGGAGAGGTGTAGTTGACACTATCAGGTGACAAAGCTGTGCCCCACCCTCAAATATTGCTAATGAGGGAGGGCTCCTCTTTGAGAATAACACGCCCTGGATCAGAGCGCAGACACACAAAATCACCTCCAACCGGCAAAATGCCTCCTGGCCAGCATCACCTCACTGCGGTACCTTACTCTGACCTGGCTGAGTTACTAATATTCTAATGGAAGAAATTGTCTATCTCAGTGGAGGATGGGAAAATGGAAACAGAAAAAGGAAAGTCACAAGGGTATCATTAGCTGTGCCCACCCCTAATTTGAGAGAGTTTGCTGAGAATAAATCAGGTCAGTAGAGATTAAAACTCACCTCTCACAGTGACGTTCACCACCCCGCTCTGTACGGGGCCGTAGCTGTTGTCAGCTGCGCAGTAGTATCCGCCAGCATGGCTCTCTCGGATGACAGGGATCTCCAGCTCTGCTCTCTGAGAACGCTGCGTTTTCCTCCCCAGACTCTCCTTCGTGTCCTCTCTGTGCCAGGAGAACGTGGTGTCACCTGTGCCTTCAGCCACAGAGCAGACAAGGACCAGCACCTCCCCTTCAACCACCTGGTCCCCTGGGGGCTGAGTCTCCATGAGCACTCCAGACACGGGGATCCCTACGTAAAAATGAGACAACAGGTGAGGGCCGGGTGTGAGGGTGGGCAGGGCTGGAGTGTTGGATGGAGTCACTTTCCGTGTGACTTTAAGATATACTCTCAGCAGGTGCTAGCATTGTGGCCAACAGACTATGGATTTGGGACCTAGGGCATCACTAAATGTGATAAGCTGTCCATCCTGATACACAAGCCCCAGGGAGAGAAAAATGGACTAACCCCAGAGAAGCATTTGGGTTTTGTCTGATGTCCTAGCTGGTGGTCAGAATTGTTTTGAGGGATAGGTGATAGGAATAGTGGCTATCGTGGCACCAGGCCAAACCACAGCTATTTCCAGAAGTTCTGCTTTGGTACCTAAGAAAAGCTGTTTTTATTGTGTTTGTCGTTCTGTGTATATATCTCCTCTCTTGCTGTACAAGTTGCAGGCACTCACGTTGTTTATTGCTATAGAATAGTAAGAGGTGAGGCTTGTCTTCTAAATAGTTTGTCCTAAGATCTGGTATTCTAGAATCTGCCAATTCAGTAAGTAGCAGGGCATCTTGTTTTGTTTTCCACAGCTCTCAAATCAGCTCTCAGTTCGAGGTAACAGAGTTTCAAAGGAAGACTGAGTTTTTAGGGAAAGAGAGGTGGAAAAGAGATCACATACTGTAATAAAAGTGCTTTTATTACAGCACTTCTCAGCCTAAGCCTGGTGCCTCTGTCAGAATGACAAAATCCACCTCTGTTGGGCAGTCCCCACGCCCACCGGGCCAGAGGGACAAGGAGAGGCAGTGACGATGCCACAGCTCTACTCTGCCGCCTGGCTCTCGGACACTCACTTTGCACTTGGATCTGCAGTGGGAGGCTGTGTTTGCGGACACTGCCGCTCACTGTTTCAGCGCCACACCAGTAAAAGCCTGAGTCCTCCCTCCAGATGGCCGGGATCTGGAGTTCTGGGGACTTGCTCCAGTTTGACAGGACGACCCCATCGTCTCCAAAAAAGGTGAAGTGAAGCGGGGTGTCCGACCTCTCTGCAGGAAGCTGTGTTTCACAGCTCAGGTTTACAGAATTCCCCTCTGTAGGCTGAGAGACTGTGGCTTTCAGCTTCGGCTGTGGAAATAGTTCTAGAGAGAAAAGGCAAATCAGATTCTCAGCATGAGAGTGTTGAGCGCTCTGGGAGAGCCAGGCTTGCAGTCTCAATCCCAGGGAACTTCAGCACACAGTGAGACAAGCTTACCAAGCCCTCGATCACAGTTCCCTTCCCCAGGTTTATCCAAGTCCAATCACCCCACTTCCTCTGTCTCTTAAAGGACTTAATGCCTCTCATGTAGCCATAGATTCAATATTAACCTATAAATTCCCTCCTTAAATGCTCAATTTCCCCACCCTGACATTATTAAGCAAATTTATATGAAATGAAAGGTTTACCTTGAATTGTGATCATTTTGGAATGTGATCTAAATGCATGATTTTTGTCCTCAGCTCCAATGCATTGGTAAAAGCCATTATTATTTGAACTTGCTTGTGGGATAAGAAGATCCTGGCTTTCGTTAAAAATAGAAAGAATTTTTCTATTCCAAATGTATTTCACAGCAGTTACTTTCTTTTCCCCCCTTCTCGGGCATCTCAGAACCAATGTGTCACCTTCAAACACAGAATATGGGGCCTGCAGGATGAAGGTTTCTGGAAATGACACAAAGAGAAGATATCACCATTCAGGGCACTCCTGCTACCTCCCTCCTCTGTGTCTCTTGAATTACAAAGGCTTTATTGTTTTGTTCTTTTTTCTGCCACAGGATTTAGTCTCCTGATCCAAGCTCACTCGTCTCCTTGCAAATCAATGTGACATGCTTCAGATACAGTTCCTAAATAAATCCCAAACACATCTATTCAATCATTCAAGGTCAGATTCAAAATATAAGATTCTGATATGGAGGAAAACAAGCTGAGAGGAGGTGTGCTCAAAATCCCCGACATTATAGAATATGGCAAAATGTAACACCAACCTGCTCACCAAGTCTCAGAGCAGGAGCTATCAAAGTAGCATTTGGAGAACTTTACAAGAAAGTATTATGATGCATTGGCATATTCTGTGCAGCAGGACTATTGTCATAGACACAAATCTAGCTTCAAGGGACAATGAATATGGTCCGCTATGGAAATTCTCACGCTGTTCAGATTCTAATTTAAGGTTAGCTCTGTCCTTTCTCTCTTAGATGACTGTGTGGAATGCCTACTCCTATAAAGCTGTGCCATGGAGGTGATCCAAATCATTGTCTCTAAATGAGGCAAAACTAGACAGGAAGAGATGTGGGAACTTGAAGCCAGTCAGATAGAAAGGAAGGACTAAAGAAGGGACGGATAGCAGGACAGGTGGGACGAAAGGCCTGAGGTTGGAGATTTCCTTCCTCTAACTCCGGTGGCACTTTTCACTTTCTGCCTCGTGCTCAGCGCATTGGCACATTCATGCACGTGTCATCTTCTCCCCGATGACGCTGTAAAGTCCTACAGGGCGGGATCTCAGACAGCTTCATTTCTGCATCCCCAAAACTAACTCATTCCCTTGACTGTGTACTTCTACAAGAATGTGGATTAATATTAAAACAGTTAAACTCAAGCTCCAATAGTAGTTTGGAAAACGCTGGCAGACAACTAGGGAGAACGTGAAACCGAAAGTATTAATAGCTGAAGTCAAGGGCTAGAGAGGAATAAGGACCCCAGGTGTCGGAACCTCCAGGGAGCTAAGATGAACCAAAACCATTTCTAAAGTTTTAACTAATTCACCTTCTTTCTCACCTGTAGAAAAGGACAAGTGCACAGCGTTACTCAGGGCTGACTCCTCAGTCTGGCATCTGTACTCTCCAGATTCACGAGCCTCGAGGGTGTCTCCCGGGGTGTCTGTTACTGTTTCTCTCCCCCAGTACCAACGTTTCCACTTTGTTTTCTGTGGTGAGTAGTGCAACCCATTGCAAGTCAGATTCACTGTCTCTCCTTGGAAGACAGTGGTCCATGGAGGATGGAGGGAAATCACAGGTTTGTGTGCAGTTGCTGAGGAGAAGAGGAGAAATAGGTGTGAGGTGGAGGTGCCTGCAGTCCCAGCCACAGCGGTTTGTCTGGGATAGGCTGGAGCATCTGGCATTGGAGAACCCCCAAGAGGCCCCCAGGGCGGGCTGCTGTTTCCCCAGGTTGCAGAGCCTCCAGGTGTACTCATTTCAACCCAGGGTACATCAGCTGCTCAGGGGGCTACAGGAGCAGATTGGCCTTTCAGAGGGCAAACCTAGCAGGATCTCCTTGTCATTAATCGATGATGGGAGGCTCACAAATCCTCTTACCTGTTCTGGTGGACCTGGTCCTCAGGTAGATAATTGGTAAAGAGGCATTTCTCCTGGACTCCCTTGCTATAGATACCTCTCTAAGATGAGGGTGTGTGTGTACAAGTTATCAGAATATGCCACCCCCAAATTTGCTTCTTTGGCATATGGATTATTTTGAGCTAAAAGCTATTGAGAAGCAGCAGAAATAGGAATAGCTCTAGAAACAGAGCACAAGTTTTTCTTTGGTAAGAAAATTTTCATTTACAAAGACAATTTCTGTTTGTAAAGGTGTTGTAATTGGCCTTATAAAATGATCTCCTCCTCCCTAAGTTATTTTTTGTTCTCTCCCCAATATCTCAGACTTTCAGATCAGCCAAGCCTAATGAATAAAACATTTTAATCTTCATGCTTAACTGACTTCTCCACAGGACTTCCTGATGACTCACTGACCTTACCAACAGCTGACTCTTAAACCAGACCACCTGCAGACCCCATGACTTCAAATGATCTGCATTTCAAAATCCACTATAAGAGCCCTTGCCCTTAGTCAGTCAGAGAGACAGATTTGTGAAATGTGTCTGTCTCCTGGCTGACATCAGTTGTGATAAAACCCTTGCTTCCCTGGCAATACTCAGTAATTGGCTTTCTGAGCTGCAAGCAAGGCACCTAGGCTGGACTCCTTTTGGGTTTGTTACAAAATTAACAGGAAAATATCTAATCTCGCAATTTCCTAGTAACAGGTAAATCAATCCTGTGAGTTCTCTCACTAACAGGCACCCTGCAGGAGTTTTGTTTTGCACAGCTTCTGAAAAGAGCCAAATAGATGGAAAAGATGTAAATCTTACTCTCTTAAAATTACTTTTGAGGATCTGTTTTCACAGAGTTCCTGAGTGAACAGCAGATTGTGAGTTTTGAAACCGCCCTTCACACAAGTCAAAAACAGGTGCAGGGCAAGAACTGTGGTAAGGGCCTAGCTAAAAATAATGATAATAACGAGTCGCTGTCCCCCTGTTTTGCTTCTCTATAATTGACACCCCAAAGCCACGCAGCTGGTGATCATAAAGATTCTTAACTTCTTTCCATAGCTGTGTCCATAAAGATTCTTAACATTCCTCATAGATAACATCACCTTTTGGAAACCTACACGTAGTTTTTGGGATATCTTCGAGGCCCTGCATTCCAGTGGATTGATTGGCCCACCCAGACCATTGGCTTATACCAAGAAACTGACTCAACCGGAATTGTGACCCCAGGGACTGAAACAACACAAGCAAATGATTTTTACACCCCTATAATTTTGCCCCGATTAATGAACCTGATTGCCTAATCCCTTGCCTGCCAAACTATCTTTAAAAACCCTATCTCCCAAATTCTCAGGGAGGTGGAATTGAGAAATTTCTCCTGTCTCCCCGTTTAGCCCCGTGCAGAATAAAGACTCTTCTCTGCCGTAAAATCTGCTGATGCTGCGCATTGGCTGCTTCTTGGGCAGCGGGCGAATGAACCTGGTTGGGTGGCAGCAGTTTCAGGCCTCAGTCATATCTCAAGGACAGAGTCACATCTCCCGCAATAATCCCTTCTCCAAGGAGAGCCAACTCTTGGCCTTTGCCGTCCTGTTGCAGTTTTGGCTTCTCTTCTCATCTTGCTGCCAACAAGAAAGAAAGGAACGGATGCAGCAGCTTCTCACAATGACCATAATTTTTTTTCCCTTTCTCTTTATCCCCGTAAAATCAGCAAGCCACTTGGGCTCGGGGCTGGCACCCCCATCTTCTCTTTCTTTGGGATGCCACGCTGTCTCCCTGTTCTCCATTTGTATTAACTTTCAAAAATAAAATCTCAATTTTGGGGTGCAGTGTTTACTATAAAATTTTAAATAGAATCACTGTAAGTGTATTTTCTTCTTGGGACCTTTTATACTCAGATAAGGACTGTCTACATTTAAGGGCTTATAGGCAAAGGTTTAAAAAAGGCTTATTTCCTTTTTTAAAACTTAAAATTTTAGATATTCTTACCTTTTTCTGGAAGAACTTCCCCAATATGTCTTTTAGTTATAATAACCAAATGTAAAGAAAATGGCTTCCGTCTGTTTGGGAGCAAAAACTGTAAAGTAACTTGAATGAATGTTTTAAAGGAAGACGCTAAATGTCTGTTTAGAAATATAAAACATTTGTGTTTCTGCAGACTTTAAAAATATTTTCTCTTTAAAGGTTTGCACAGAATGCTCTGTGTTCCCAGTGGGAACAGAGTTGTGTTTCTCCTGATGAGAATCCTGGGAAGCATCTGGGGCTAGAGAAGGGGGTGTGGGCAGTAGATCTTCTACTGGAGGGAAAGAGAATCCCTTCCTTTGGTGTACGCAGCTGGATTGCTCTTGGGCTGAGAAAGCTGCCCCTCCTATGTGCAGGTGGCCCCATGGCCAGGAGGAGACACACCTTTTCAGGGCCTTCACGTGGTTGGGACAGAGCTGATGGGCTCTGAGATTAACCGTATCTAATAGCTGACATAAGACACTGTCTGTATTTTATTTCCTCATCTGAGAGCCATTAGCCAAATCTTGCCAAGTTACAGTCTCGTCGCAGTTAGGAAGCGATGTGTGGGAAACAGTCTGTGTCCACAGCCCCGAAGGGGAGACCAGCAGACTGAGAAACTGCAGAAGACAGCGTGCATCACAGGGCCATGGTCCCCGACAGGATGACAGCCAGCAGCTCTCAGGAGGCTCCCACAGGCGTGGCCAACACACCTGTGAGGCGGCCCCAAGCAGCAGACTGGCCTTTCTGCCGAGCAGTAGGACATGTGGGGGCTCGGCGTCACCATGATTTGAGCTAATAGCAGAAAAGAGTGTCTACGTAGAATACTGACCCTTGGGATAAATTGGTCACACGTGGCTGGGGGCAAAGTTGTTGGAGCCCCAGCCTCCCCTTTGAAGGAACGGCTTGCCTCTATCCTTTCCTCCCCACGACTCCTTGCATTGCATCAGGAGTGGCTAGACTCCCACACCAGGCAGGGGGCACCTCCTCCTCCTGTGGACCCTGTGACATGCATTCCAGGCCCCTGTGTTTATGCAGCACAATGGTGGGTTTGGTCCGAGACAGTGACGTCCACATTGCCTGATTCTTAGGTTCAGAGTCGCCACAGCAGCTGATGTTTTCGCATCTCTCGGCCCTCAGGAAAAGGATAACAAGGTCTCTTCTTACGAATATTGAGATAAAAGATAGTTATTAGGTTATCTAGAGATATAAAAGAGAACAGAAAGGAGGGACTTACCAGGTTGTCCACTGACTGGAGCTGCAAGAGAATTGAGAGCCAGGCATCAGTGCGGGCAAGGAGGCCCAGAACATTCATCCAGAGCGTCCACATGCCTGCATTTTACTTCCAACCACGAGGAAAGGAGACCCAGCCATTTGCATCCACCTCAGAGAAGCCGACTAACACAGTGGCCGGAAGCTGAGGTTGTGGACTCAAGCCTCGTTTGAATTTTAGCTGTGTGACCCTGGGCAAACCACATGGACTTTCAAGTCTCAGTTTACTTATAGTATTCTTGTAATGAGTTAAATTAGTAAGTTCTCGATGGTGGCTGTCATTATTATTATTTTTTTAAACATAGGGCCGCTGCTGGGATCTGGCTATACTATCTTCTTACCTAGAAGTGGCTTCTCTTCCTTCAGTACCAAGTAAAATCAAGTCACCCAGGCTTTAAGGCCCTGACGAATAACACCTCCTTTGCGAAGCCACCTCAGACACTTCTGGGCTGTTCTCTTGACTCCCTCCCTATTCTCTTGACTCAGACCCTTACTACCATAGCTTATTTGGAACTCAAAATTAGACATACAGCAGGGGTATAATTAAAAGTATAGTTTCCCAAGTCAGGTTATGGGTTTGAATCCTGGCTCTGCCGCTGTATTAGCCGTGTGAATCTTAGGCACAATGCTGAAGTCTCTGTGCCTTAGTTTCCTCTTTTGTAAATGGGAGTTATGACAGTTCAAGCTCATCGATTGTTAGAGAATTGGATAAATTAATACATGGGATACCCTTAGAAGAGTATGTGAGACATAGGTATTCAGCAAAAATTAACTATTTTTTCCTATAACCCCAATAAATCTCCTATAAAAATTATCATCACACGTTATCCTATGACCCATTGTGTAATTTTTTTCTTGTACTATCAAGTCAAATGTTCTTGCATTTGTACTCTGCTCTTGAGGGCAGAGGCTGTGTCCTCCAGGTCTCTGCATCCTCCCTGGTGCCCACCACTGTGCTATGCTAAGTATGAAGTCACTATTCACTGAGCTCCCATCAGGTGCCAATCACACCAATAACTCTTCTCTCATGAGGGTTTGGGATATAGGTGGGAAAAAGACAAACATGCTTAATAAATACTTAATGTACAAAAGACTGACTGTTCTTTAATTCCTCAGCTTCAGCTACTAGGAAATCAGTGCCTCATTTGGACAAATATTGACAAGGTTTACAGAAGCAGGGAGGAAAAAATCAAAGGGAAACCATCTTATTTCTTCTCTTCTCATACTCTTTGCAACCATCAGAACAGATTCGATCTTAAGATACAGAGAAGGAAATAAGAATTCTCAGCAGAAGATCGTTTCTACCTCAGCTCACGATTATTAGGATATGGTACTTTGCAAGGGACTCAGTTCACCTTTACTCTGAGTCCTCAGGATCTGTGCTTTAGGGAGGTAACTGAATGTAGCTGCCATTTCCTTTTTAAACATGAATTAAACCTGCTTTGGGATAGGAGGAATTTTCCATAGGCAATTAAAAGAAAAAGTAGATGAAGAACATACCTTGGAAATCAATCGTTATTTTTTTCTCATGCCATTAATGAAAATCTTCCCCCTTTATTCATTTCCTGACATTATTCTGAAATTAATGACTTCAGCAGCCCAGAGGAGAGGCCTTTTGCTCATGGTGAGGCTCAGGCTTCACAGGGAGCAGAGGCCTCCTCTCCACCACTTACCGAGGACCAGCAAGGACGCCCACAGCAGCATGGAAGCCTGCTCCACAGGCCGGAGAAGGAGGAGTTCTTAGGAGACAGGCCGGGTAAGCCCAGATCGCCAAAGCAGTGCCTGTCCACACCAGTGCCAAGCAGAGAGTTCAGTAAAGTGCTTCTCTGAATATTTCTGGTCGCATTAATGAAGTGAAAGGGGGAAGTAGAGGAATCTTTCACGAATCACCCAATAGCATGTAGCCCAACATGAGAAAATCCAGAGGACAAAAATCAAAATTTAATGGAATTATTTAAGTACTGCTCTGGCATCCTGGTGTGAATAGCTTCTCAAGGCTTTAGCTGTCATATTTTCGGAGCTCTCTAGCCTCTGTCTGTCAAGGAAATAACAACTTATTCTCTCTGCTACCAGACACCAGGCAAGACTGAAGTCCTGTTGAGGTCCACGTAATCCAAGGATGTACCTGAATCACCCGAGAGATGGAGAACGTCTCATTCAATGCAGAAATGCCCTCCTCTAACCACTGATGCCTCTGCTGGACTGCCTCCAGCTGGGCATCTCTATACCTTAGGAAACATCTCAATCACAAGACAACTCACGTCTTGTCTGACATATATGAAAATATCCTCACTCGTTTGTCTCAGGGGAAGCCTCAACTTTTGATCTGAGTAGGAAGTAAACTGGTGAGTAATTATGGCTCCATCACGCTCTTCTTAACAGGTCATAGACCGTACAATTTTCACTTAAGGTCCTAGAATCTCAAATTTGCCATAGGATTGTCTTGGCAAATATATATTGATTATATAACTGTATTTTAGGCATGGTGCTAGGATTATAGTGGTAATCAAGACTCAATAACCTTTCAACTTAGTGGAAAAGACAGAAAGTCAATAGGGAATTATATACAGAGTGAAAAGTGCTCTGATGGTTCAATAGGAGGGAAATCTGACCCAGTTCTGGGGAATCAGGAGAGGCTTCCAAGTGGCAGTAATATCCAAGCCATTAGAGATTAGCATAGACTAAGGTAGAAGGCAATTACTGTCACCATCATCATACTATGATGTCAGTGAATAAATGACCCTTGACCTTCCTATGGGGGGAGGATAACAGATATAGGATGAATTATGGAGCAGTTTGTATTTTTCTAATACAACATTTTCCAATATATCCATAATAGTTTCTTTTTACAACTAGGGTTTGTATTGGACATCAACTATATTCCAGTCAATGTCCATGACATTAGAAGAATAAAAAGATGAATAAAATGCAACTCCTTTAAAGACTTAAAAATAAATCAACGTGGTAAGGCCCACAGTAGACATAGACTGGAGGCACCATAAGGACATAGATGTGTCAAAGTGGCACCAAGGCCCTTTGTCTTCTCCCTTGTGACCTTGCTGTCATCTTTCAGCTGCCTTCATTGTCCCATGAGGAGTGAGGGTATAAAATGGCAGCCCAGAAACTGAGCTGTGGAATCCCACGAATCTGGATTCAAATTTTGGCTCCGCCCTCTGACTGTTGTGTGACTATGATCAGACACTTAGCCTCTTTAGGCTTCAGCTTCACACTGGTAAAAAAGAGATAAAAATAATCCACATGAAGGGGATGTTGATATTAATGTATGTATAAATGCAATAATGATTGCAGAACTCTTGGCCCAGCACCTGGAATAATGTAAACCCTCAACCAGTAATAAACATGATGAACTATTCTGTGATATGAGAACTCATAACTACAGTGAACTGCAAAGCACTTTATAATTGATATCCTAGTCTACCAGCATTTTTGTGTCTCCAGGACACTGAAAAGAGTATTTTACATAAGTTCAGAATTCCAATAAGGAATGGAGTTGAGGGGAAGTTGAAATCACATTGTCTGTTTTCTTGTTTCCAGCATCAATTTTGTTGAATGAATGAATTTCAATAAGAAAAATAAAATTTCATATGTATGACATACAAGATGTCCAAACACAAAAATTTGTTTACAACTACTGTATAAAGGTTTAAATAGTTTAAGTAAGTCAAGCACCATTTTTGTTGTTGTGTTTAAGTCACTGACATAAATGCCTCAGTTATTGGTGCAAAAGTCTGGTTGCACTTTGAGGTATCAGCCATGCATGGCATATATCACACTATGATTTACCAAGAAATTGCTTGACTAATCAGGGTCAACTTTTAGATTTAATATAGATGAAGGACAGAAATACTTGTTTTTAGTGACAATGCAAGGAACTAAAAATTCTGAACTTTTCCTCATATATATAAAGAAGCATTTAAAACTCTACATTTTAAAAATTAAATCTTAATTTTGGAATCATTCTAGATTTGTAGAAAATTGCAAAACTAGTACAGAGAATTCCCACAGATTCCTTACTCATTTTCAGTTTCCCCTACTGTCTTCATCTGATACCATGGCAGTGTGTTTATCAAAACTAAGAAACCAAGATTGCTACATTACTATTAGCTTCATTCTAGGCTTTACCCAGCTTCTACCAGTTTTTCCATTAATATCCTTTTTCCTTTCCAGTACCACATCCAAGATAGCACATTACATTCAGTTATTTCTTCTCAGTCTCCTCTGAGAAACTGACAATTTCTCAGTCTTTCCTTGTTTTTCATGATCATGATGGTTTTGAGGAGTACTGGTCAGGTATCTTGTGATGTCTTCCATTCTGAGTTTGTCAGACGTTTTACTCATGGGATTATGGGTTTTCGGAAAGAATACCACAGAGGTGGAGTGTCTTATCACATCATATCAAGGGGTGTGTGATATCAGCATGACTGTATCACTGGTGATGTCAATCGGGATGACTTGGTTAAGGTAGTGTTCGCCAGGTTTCAATGTAAAGCTACGATTTGTCCCTTTCCATACTCTTGTTTGGAAGCAGGTCCAGCCCACTCCCAAGTGGAGGGGGTGTTTGTGGAGATTTGTCTCTTTTTTCTTATTTATTTATCTATTTATTTATTCATTCAATCATTTATTTATATCACTGTGGACTCATGTATAATTATTTTATACTTTGGGTAATAATACAATGCTGGTTTATTTATTTTGCTGCTCAAATTGTTCCAGCTTTGGTCACTGAAAGCTTTTTCAGGTTAGCTCGTTTGTCCCTGTGATGTGCCCTCATTCCTTTGTTTTTTTAGAGTACTTCCCTACTTTCTGGTACTACAAGGTGCTCCAGGCTCACCTTGTACTTTTTTTCCCCTTAACCCTAGAATAGGCCATTTTTCTAAGAGTCCCAATTCCCTTCAGTAGAGAATAATATTTAGAAAACAAAATCTGGGTGCTGAGTAAATTCTTTTCCATAATTTTCTGGGGAAAATTATATCTTTTAAAATAACTGACAGAGAGTCTGTGGTTTTGACAGTGCTTTATGAGTGGAAGAATACTAGACAGATAAATTTGTTGTTCTTGTTATTATAGTAGCCTCTGCTCTGAAAACAGTGGCTCTACATATATAATGATTCCTATAGCCATTTTTTAGTGATAGAGGAAAAATCCCTTGGAATAATTAACTTTGAACTTCAGAAAAAAGGTAATGAGTAAGATCAGTTAGGCTTTTTGTGTAGGCTAGTGCTATCTGGAAGTCTTATTTCATTTTCCCTGCCTACAGTTAAGAATATTTCTAACCTCCAATGGTAAAATATGATTGTTTTTGGTTTTAGAGACTTTTCTGGGGTGATTTCTTTTTCTAAGTTGAGACTTTTCCACTTTGCAAACATATTGATCTTTTTGCTCAAAAACTGAGCCAAATGAGAGCAGAATCACCGATTGTTAGTGCCCTCTCTTCCAGACACACAGACCCACACTGGTGCAGCAGGGGTGTAGAATGCAGGAAGCACAGGCTCTTGCTCCTTGTAAGGTCTGCTGAAAAATCAGTGACCCCAGACAGATTGATTAATGGGAGGAAGAAGATGCAAATTTATTTACTTAACATGTATACAGGGGAAACCTCAGAATGAAGTAAAGATGTTTGTAAAGAATGGGGGCTTCAAAGCAGAAAAACAGGATTTGAGAGGGAGAAAGGAAGAAGCTTGACTAGCTCGCAAACGTGGTCTTCTTATATCATTGAAATCTTACCGGTAGCAGCCCTCGGAGGGAATAGATGGTAAATGTTTTCTTATCAAACCTTTAAAAGTGTCAGGCTCTCAGTTAATATTTTTCTAAATCAAGAAAGGAATGACTTGGCTGCATTCTTTACAGATATAAATTTCCCCTCACAAAAGATAGCTTCGCAGTGTTACTTCTACAGGTGAGACTCATGGCAGCCATCTTAAAATACGTCAAAGAAATATATTTTGAGGTAAAATATTTCTAATTTCTTTCAGTCCTCATTTTGAAACTAAAAAGTTTCACTTATTAGAAGCCAAGCTGACTGCTTTAGAGAAATTTGGGTTAGAGGTTGTTAGAGATAGACAAAGGAGTGATTTAAAAAAACAAAAACAAATTGGGATCAATGGAAAAAGCAAATTGAAACATACCATCCCATATCTTCTTCGGTCAGTGTCTTAGTCTTGTGACTAGGTCAGTTCAGCTGAACAGTTGGGTCCCATTCCAGGAGCTGGCATTGCAGATGAGCTTTCAAATAGAAGGAAAACAAAGATTAATATTTGGAATGGTTCATAAACCAGTTTTCTTAGAGTCTGTAGGGCACCCAGCTGAACTGTCTAGATCTTAAACTTGAAGCGTTTTCAGTTAAAGTGGAAGTAGCCAGTGGCAATCTCACAGATTTTTCTTACCTGGAGTTTGTGTGTCACAAGGTATGTTTGCAGGGCCTCAGGAGAAAGTAGTGGCAATTTCATCGAGTCCAAGTTAGAAAAATAGAAGAAAAATTTGAAAATGTTATTTGGAGAGTTGTAGCCAGAAAAGAGTTTAGGATTTAGTTCAAAGCATAAGCAAATAAAACTTAAAAACAATGGACAAGGCTAGAATCTAATAATGGGTTTAATATTAAATATAATTTCTTCTGAAACATTTATTTCCAGTTTCCTATTTCTACTAAAGAAAAATCATAGTAGGACCAATTTATTTGCAAAATAAATTTTAATCTCATTATACTTGGCCTGATTATTTGCATAAAGTATAACAAGCATAGTTATTGGACTTTTTTTTAAATTGGCTTTGCTGGAACTTTTTCATAAGGAATCTCAGGTTACACTTAAAAGTGTCTCAAGTCAAGACAAGGATTTATCTGTGCCTGTAGGCACCTGTATGAATTAGGTAAATTCCTCTTTTCTTGAGGTCCCAAAGTAACTTGGGTTTCTGGACCTGTCAGAAAGTGAGGTTTTTCACTTACCACTGATCAGGAAATGTTACAAATGAGGCCAGTTTTTCCAGAGGGCTGTTTGTTGGCCTAATAGAGTTAGCCTAATTTCTCAAAGCAGCGTGGGTACATCTGAAAATGTACCATTCCATTAAAGCTTTGGTAAAATAATCAGCATCACTAATTCTACCCTGTTATAAAAGCAAATAAATTCTTATTCAACTTACGCAAATAACTATATTGCCATAAAATAAGAATACTTACAAATTGCTTCCAAATTCTGGAGAAAGCAAGTAGAGAGAAAAATAAACGTTTCAAATTGCTCAGAAAAATATAATTTACCAATTTATTGTAAGCTATAAATACCTCTTTTCTATAAATTTTCTTAAAGAAGAAAATTTTGGACTGTAGCCAATTAGAAACTGATTTTTGAGAAGAATCAAAGTAAAATAATAATAGTTTGTGGATGACAAAAAGTCTTAGAATAGCCATGGTTAAAGAGACAATTGACAAAGAAATTTGGTTATTTTTGTAGCATACAACAATTTCACATAATCATGTTATTATTAACATATACCAAGACATCAAAATTTTAGGAATCTCATACAATTTTGGGACACCTATTAATAACATGTTTATACAAATATAACCCCAAAGAAAATTAAATACCATTTTATACTTAATAATGCTTCCTATGTGGTTTTATTAATAACATACCAAATAAGCCTGTATGTCTTAGAATTTCAGTGGCTCTACAGAAAAGCTAGTTTGAAGTCAAAAAGACTGAATTTAGAATGTTGACTTTGGAAAGTTCATCAAATATTAAAGGTTTAAAACACTTCTTGTCACAAAACAAGACCACGTTACTATAAAATAATAGTCATTTATTCAGCCAAAGTGATAATTAAAAAATTTTATAAAGCAAAAAACTTTACACTTTAATAGGGCGGAGACTCAGTTTTCTAAACAATCATAAGACCCAAAGAAGACAAACTGGAAGACAAGTTAATAAAGAGACAAACTGTCTCTTGCCCCTCTTATTTTGTTTTTATGGAGTTTGTTCAAAAGGTGAACTAAAACCTTCTATTAGCTCTATTAATATTAAGTGAAGGCTGGGCGTGGTGGCTCACACCTGTAATCCTAGCACTCTGGGAGGCGGAGGCGGGCGAATCGCTCAAGCTCAGGAGTTCAAAACCAGCCTGAGCAAGAGCAAGACCCCCGTCTCTACTAAAAATAGAAAGAAATTAATTGGCCAACTAAAAAAATATATAGAAAAAATTAGCTAGGCATGGTGGCACGTCCTGTAGTCCCAGGTACTCGGGAGGCTGAGGCAAAAGGATCACTTGAACCCAGAAGTTTGAGGTTGCTGTGAGCTAGGCTTATGCCACGGCACTCACTCTAGCCTGGGCAACAGAGTGAGACTCTGTCTTAAAAAAAAAAAAGAAAGAAATATTAAGTGAAGCTTCTTGTTTAAAAGTGAAAACCAAATTTTACCTTTGTATTTGTGTATTAATGGTAAAGCTAATTTTAATAAAAGCTTGTAAATGAATCTATTTAATCTTAATTAATTTGACCATGAGGTAAGATTTCTATAAACCTTTCGTAATTTTTACAACTTTTCCCCAACTTTTGTATCCATTTAGTTCTATCACTTTTTTTATTTATTTAACTTAAAACAATTTCCAAAACCTTTAAATTAGGCAAAATTATTTTCCATTTGAAAAAACCACATTTATGTCTTCTTACAATCTTTCTTACCAAAAAGAAATCTTACTTTTTAAATAAGTAAGTTTAAAATATAGAATTGTTTCTCTTATATCTACTAGTTTTAATTACATATATTTATTATGACATTAACTCTTAGTAACCCTAATTTTCAATGGAAGACTAGGAAGTGAGTAACTAGACATGGCTGGGCAAAGGAGCACAGGTGGCCCGGATGTTGTTCTAAGCCCTCACCATGATCACCCCATTAGACCTCAAAATCTAAAGGCTCAAAACTAAAGACGAGCTCAGAGTAAAGCTGTGTGTAAGGCTTTGGAAGAGCCCAGCAGCCAGCCCTAAAAGCTTTAACTCACAGACAAATTAAGCAAGTATTAAAAGTACTACAGAAGCCGCTTGAGCTCAAGAGTTGGAGACTAACCTGAGCAAGAGCAAGACTCCATCTCTACTAGAAAAAATAGAAAAAAATTTTCCAGACAACTAACATATATAGAAAAAATTAGCTGGGCATGGTGGCACATGCCTGTAGTCCCAGCTACTTAGGAGGCTGAGGCAGGAGGATCGCTTGAGCCCAGGAGTCTGAGGTTGCTGTGAGCTAGGCTGACGCCATGGGCACTCTAGCCCGCTGACAACAGTGTGAGACTCTGTCTCAAAAAAAAAAAAAAAAATACCGTAGAAGCAACAGTTTCATGACTTTAAATCATCCAGCAGAAATAGCCTAGACCAGTAGGCTCAGGTAAAAATGTCTCCATTAAATTTTGAAAATGTTTTTATTTTACCAATAATTTTAAAACAATCTTTATTTATCAAAGATTACTAAATAAATGAGAACCTGAAAAGCATATGGGGTATTTATTTTATGAATACTCACTTATAAGCCAATGTAGTACCATAGACAATAGACAAAGATACACGCATAGGCACACATAAAGACATACACAAGACAAACCCTTTGTGAAGTTTTAGTGGCGAAAGGAAAAGACAGACCGAGTAGGGCCAAACAATGTGGCTTTGTTGAGCGCTCCCGGGTGAGATTCACGGGTCCTGAAGAATGGGGCCAGAGAAGTCGCGCCCGTTTGGAGGGGGCTAGGGCCTTTTATGCTGCCTGAGGCAGGTTTTGAGAAATAGGAGGGGCTGGTGGTATGTGCAGAATCCAGGAACCGAAACTGAAAAACTCCTTATCCAGGTGAACATCCAGGTGTGGTTGCTTTTTTAACTCAGCTGGGCCGGTCAGTTATTTATGGAGGGTCTTGTGGGCTTCTTTTCTTTAGGGAGGGGAGGAGTGCCTGCCACCAGCCTTACAGCCTTGATTTCAAAACTCTAGCCATGAGACTGGTAAAACTTACTAGCCCCAGTAGACAGCTGGATTTAATCTATGTCCCAGAAAACAGACCCAGTTAAGAGTTTATTTGTTTTACATATGGCCAAAGCCCACATTTCATCTCAGAGAAAACAGGGTAGCAATCTATAGGTCAAAGCATAGAGAGAAAATCCAACCCCCTTCAAGAAGGAATCTGGCTGTGCTAGAGGAAGACCAAATAGATGCCAAGGCAACATAAAGTCACAGGAATTCACCATAGAACTTTATAATGTGAACTAAAATAAAATCTTAAGGCTCACCCCCGACCAGCTGAATGGACCCCCTCTTGGCCAAAGAAATATCCTAAAACTAAATTGCCTGCCATGAGGAGGGACGTCAGACATGCCTCATCATGCCCCCTCCCTTCCTGGGGACATCCTTTGTAATCCATTAACAGACCTAAGCTATGCAAGACAAACCTGCAGGTCCTCAATTTATACAACAAATGTATTTTCAGTGGCTTGTCTCTGATAAACAGCTCCTTATGCTGAAACATTCCAAGCCTTTAGACAAAGCTTCATGTCTTTAACCAATTACAAGTCAAAGAATCTTTAAACCCATCTATAACCTATAAACTCCTCCTCCCCCTTTGAGATGGCCCACCTTTTTGGGCCAAACCAATGTATGCCTCCCACGTATTGATTTATGACTTTACCTGTGTAACCCTTGTTTCCCTGAAATGTATAAAACCAAACTGTAACCCAGCCACAGCGAGTTCACTTGCTCAAGACTTCTTAGGTGTGGCTCCAGGTCATGATCCTCAAATTTGTCTCAGAATAAATCTCTTTAAAATTATTTTACAGAGTTTGACTTTTTTCCTGTTAACAATAAGGAGACCAAATTCATTTAGACGGATAGCATTGAATTTCAGGCCTCCAAAAGAGACACCATGGGATCGCCAGAAGACCAAGTCATGCAATGCTTTTACAGTTCACTTTCTTACAAAGACATTTCTCTAAGTGTTTAAATCACGCCCTTTCCTATTTAAGGGCCAGAGAAAGGAGAAGCTTCCTGTAGTATTTTTAGCTACTTCTAATATTGTCATTCTTATCTAGCCATTATACACATTGCGGTCAAATTTTCTCACAATACAAAGTAATTTGTGGTATCCCCCAAAGCCAAAGAGATCAGGTAACAATACAAAAGAGAGTAGAGTTTTACACCTGAGAGGAATATGTCTATGACTCTTTAGACTCCATAAGGAAAGCAGAAGACCCTGAAAATGAGGTGAGTGGCACCTTTCTTCTGAGTTCCTCAAGGGGTCTGAGTCATAATAAGTTCCCTCTAGGTTCTCTCACCATGTGGTACCCAAGACCAGCAAAGACGAAGTGGGGTGGGGTGGGCGGGGTGGTAAAAGTAAGTGGAGCAGACTTTAGTCGTGACAAATGGGTGAGATTTTTTGCTTTTGAACTTCCTAACTCGAAGTATCCTTATGAGTGAAACCAGTAAGGTCTAACCAAAGGTATAATTTAAGGAAGAAAGAGATGTCTCTAAAGAGGTGGGAAACAGTGTTTACAAGATCCAGAAAAGCCACAAAAAGAGCTCAAAGAAAGAAAAGCCTTGCCAGTTATAAACCGGTTGTAACCCATATTTTTGTCCAGCCATATTCTCCAGGGTGTCAGCTTCTGAGCTGACCATGTACATATACATTTCTAAAAGTCCTGTAGTATGTCCCCACAGAATACAGGAAATCAAAAACTGTACACAGAACGGAAAAGAATCAATAAATGGCAAAAGTTACACAAATATCCAACCAAAACAGACTCATTCCCTGAGTGGGAAGTGAACCCAGGCCGCTGGGGTGAAAAGACAGAATCTTAACTGTTAGGTCACAAGGTAAACCACCCCTTATTATTGTTCTTGCAGAGGTAGCTATTCCCTCAGGGGTAGTGCACAAAGGATTTTTATCTTTTAGGTCAGATTTTGCTCTTTAATTTTTTCAAGAGAGTTTTTAAAGCTATTATGTGCCCTTCCTTTAATACCAATTCCTCTATTAATACAAATAAGGCAATTGTTTGGAAGAAGAGCAGTCCCAAAGATCCCCTCATTCTCCCAGAAATAGGCTAAGATAGCAACAAAGGTTGAGACAACTAAGGTCCCTTATGAATGACACGTCTTCTGGCAAACATTTCTGAGAGTTTGCCATGTTCAGAACAAAAAAATTCTCAGGTTCCCAGCCATTTTTATGCTGGTCACTGAACACCAGCCAACAATTTGCATCCCCCAAATGGTGAAGACCAAGAGAAAGGGCTCTCATGTGGCCACAAGACAAGCTCTTACGGGCATAAAACAAGACAGGAGGGAACTTTATCCAATACTCCTCTTTCTCCTAGAACAACACAGAAAGACAGAGAAAACATCATTTCTGGGAGGAAAGGGATAAAAAATATATGAATTTATATCACAAAATACCAAAACTATACCACAGTTGCTGTACCAAGACTAATCACACAAATCTTTCTTCTCTCATTAATCAAAACAGACAAAATGATCTTTCCCGTATGCTCAACTGCATTGTGTGGAGAGAGAGGTCAGGAGCCTGCTGGTAAGAAATTCTTACCCTTTTTGCCAGCTTTGTGAGTTTCTGATTTCTCTTCATGGGAGCTGAAGCTCCAGCGGTTATATTTTATCCGAGGGATGACCAAGGTACTGCTGTTTGCAGGATGTGTCGGAAACTGGGATACGCAGGCTGGCTGGTTCTTCTATTTTACATGGAATGCAGCTGGGGCCGGGGAGAGAAGGAAGAAGCTGCAGGCCTGGGGCCAAAACCCAGCTGCTTGCTTTCCTTACTGTGTGTCACGTTCCAGTATAAACTTCCATGGATCCAAGAATTTTATATTTGAACCAGGACTTCCAGATCTTCATGAATGTATATTTGTCAAAGTAGGAGGATAAAACATATTTTATTAGTTTATTAGATGGATTTAAAACTTTTAAATCCTCAGATGTATATTATAAAAGCTTCAATTTGTACTCTTGCCCTGGCCCCTGCAAAAATTAGGGAGGCACATAACACTTACCCGGAAGGGGAAAGGACATAGTACGCTTCCATCAATTTCATTTTAAGTAGAAACTGATTTTCTGCTACTTCACTTCCATTAGCCAAAATTGAATTAGCATTTTGAAAACCAATCACCAAAATTAAAAAATTTTAAATCATAACTTTTAATTAGATTTTAGGATTTCCCAAACCAGATAATATATTGAAAGGCTGTATATTAAAGAATTGCAAACTTAGATACTAAAGTTAAATCAGCCACCCACTGGTAAACAACATTAAACTATGCATTAAATGGCTTCTGAATTTCATATGCGACTCCTCATTTTGAGCTGGAATTGCATATCACAAAAACATTGAACAGTGAAGTCTGCTTTAGAGAGGCGTATTCTAAACAAACTACACTGAATGATGTGCTCTACTTTATGGGAGTGGAACAAATTTACATTTTATTGATTTACTCTGGTTTGATTGCTTTTCATAGATTTGTGCCCTGGCATCTGTTTTAATCTGACTCAGCCTATTTCGAGGGGAGCGAATTCAAAATCTATGGGAGCCAAATAGGCAAGGTAGAGTGAGGAGAGTGAGGTGTAAGAAAAATCAACTGCCAAAATAAAATAAAATTTAATAATTTTTACTGAGCCGTTGGGTATGTATGTAACATAATGCAAGCATGTATTGGAACTTATATTTTAAACTGAAACTTGAAAAGTAGAAATTGGAATGCAGACAAAGTTAATTATTAATTTTTCTTTCATTACTCATTTTTTATTAATTGGAAACTGGAAACTTGACATCATTCTTCTGCACCAAAAATCAGTGTTAGAACTTACATTTCACATTGTACGTGCAACACAGGATTCAGCTTTGCATGCTTTAAATGGCTACAATATTCAGTTTTATTGTTTTTTAAGGGCAAACAGCTATTTGCAAATGTAGGCACTCTGATCATGATTAGAAACTTTGCACAATAGTTTTTATATTTAGGATAACTTCTTCAGAGCTATTTGTGGCATTCTGGCGTTCCTACATTGCCATATTGTTTTTCAGTGTTGTCTTGCTTTACTCTACAATTACTGCTATTTGTAACTCTTCAGCCCCACTACCAATGTTAATTTTAAAAACCAATTTAACCATACCGGTTTATTTTTAGATGTTTATTTCCTAAATTCACTTTTCAATTCCATAATTTGAGATGCTTAGTTCAATCTCTCTCTTTTATTTCTGGAAACTGATTTCAGTGAATAGGATCGTAATTTTGGGTAATTACTCAAAACTGCTTATCTGAGAAAGAGTCAAAGTGTTTAAAAGGGTTGTATTGTTTGTTTAAAATGCCAAGTATTTGGTCTAATCTTTGGTAAGGAGCTGAGGCCAAAATTGTTCATTGGATGACAGGAACAAGTTATTTCCTTTCAGTTAAGCATGTCATGAGCAAGCCACCTAAAATTCACATGCAGCTGATCACCACACTCTGCATCTTACTCATCAAGTAAAGTGTTAACCTTTCTGTTTTCTATCCTCAGGAACTCATGGTTTTAATTACTGAGTTTGAGATGTGTTTTTTTTTTTTTTTTTTTTTTTTTTTGATACAGAGTCTCACTCTGTCACCCTGGCTAGAGTGCAGTGACATCATCATAGCTCACTGCAACCTCAAACTCCTGGGCTAAAGCGATCCTCCTGCCTCAGCTTCCTGAGTAGCTAGGACTATAGGTGGGTGCTACCATGACCAGCTAATTTTTTCTATTTTTTGTAGATATGGGATCTCACTCTTGGTCAGGCCAGTCTTGAACTCCTGACCTCAAGCAATCATCCTGCCTTAGCCTCCCAGAGCGCTAGGATTACAGACATGAGCTCAGCACTTGGCCTGGTTTCAAATTATACTACAAGGCTATAGTAAACAAAACAGTATAATACTCGCATTAAAAAAGACACATAGACAAATGTGATAAAATAGAGAATTCATAAGTAAATCCACACAATTACAGGTAACTCATTTTTGACAAGGGCATCAAGAACATACATTGGGGAAAGGATAATCTCTTTAATAAAAGTGCTGGGGAAACTGGATAACTATATGCAGAGGAACGAAACTAAATTGCTATCTTTCACCATATATAAAAATTAAGTCCAAATACATTGAAGACTAAATGTAAGATCTGAAACTATGAAACTACTAAAAGAAAACATTGATCTGGGCATAGTGTTTTTGGGTAAGACCTCAAAACCACAGGAAACAAAATCAAAAATAGATAAATGGGATTCCATCTACTTAAAAAGCTTCTACACAGCGAAGGAAACAACTAACAAAATGAAGAGGCAACCTACAGAATGGGAGGAAATGTTTGTAAACTATCTGTCTGACAGAAGAGTAATATCCAAAATATACAAGGAGCACTAACAACTCAACAGCAATAATAACAATCCAATTTAAAAAATGGACAAATAAGGGGGAGGGCCAAGAAGGTGGACTAGAAGCAACCTGCACATGCCACTCTCCAAGAGAGGATCAAAACCTGCAAGTAGATGCCCACCCCTGGAGGGACCCTGTTGGAGAGAGCATTGCAAATCATCAGAGAACCAAAAGGAGACACTCAGAGTGAAGGGGATGGGGACAGGGAGATCCACTTGTCAAGATGGGAAGGTATCTGGGGGAGACCACTACATGTGGGGAAGTAATAAAGGAGAGAGCCCCAAGGCCTCACTCTCCCTGCCCAGGCACTGTGACTTGAGCTGTGAGGGGCCCTCACCACTACTGCAGACCTCTGTGATGATTGGGGAACTGCTTGGAGATTGTAAAGTTGCATCAGAGAGCAGGCTCAGCAGGGATCCACCAATCTCAGTTCCTGGGTTGCCATGGCTGATGCCACTCTGATCCTCAGATCTGGAGCACTTGGTCTACACAGTGATCAGCTTTGCTGCAACTGCCCCATCAATGCCCCTTCCCAGGCTGGGAAGGGAACAAGGTGAGCAAATGCTCTCATACACCTGTGACTAGGAACCAAGTGCCACCCCACCCACCAAGGAACTCGAGCAGAGCTTGAAAAGTCCCACAGTAGCAGCCTCGTGGGACTTGTGTGAGGAGAGAGCCCCAGTCATCTAGCAGCCAAGCCCCTACAGCCATGCCAGCTGACCAGTAGAACAAACCCTGTGGCCTTATGTACCGCTGTGCTGAGGTCCACACCCCTGCTGACCCAGGCACCAAGAGGAGGCCCATGCCTCTGCAGTCCCAAGCACCAACCAGAGGCACACTCTCCCTGGCCCCACACACCATATTGGAGGTCCATGCCCCAAAAGACCTATGTTCCATGTGGTGGGCCATGCCCCAGCCCTGTTAGCCCATAGGTGGGCCATGCCCTGGTGGCATGGTGTGATATCACATCTACGGGACAGCTCACCACCATGGACCCACTAACCACAATCTGCCCCCTGCCCTCTGCTATGGACCAGTTATACCTAGACCTGGATGGAGTGAATGCCCACAGCCCTGACACCTACAGCAACTTCCTAGATAGCCTCACCAAACAGCTGCGGCTGCCACATTGGGGGGACTCAGGCAGAGCAATCAAGCACAATGCCTGCCTCAGTAGATCTCACCCAACCCCAGCCCAAGCTTTCAACAGCAGCCTAAGGACCAACCCATCACTCTATATGAAGATCCTGCAGCACTGGCCCAGGTCACACAACCCACTCAGGCACTGGCCAAGGACTCGTCACACACCTAGGCACTCTGCAAGGTCCTGAGACCTGCCCTGCTGCTGGCTTCAGTCCCATGACTTGCCCAGGCACCAGCCAAGGTCACGCCACCCACCTCTGTGTAGAGGGACTTGCACAGCCTTTGCCCAAGCTTCCAACAGTGGCTTGGGGAATAACCCATCAATACAAGTGAATATCCCCAGCACCGGCTTAGATTGTGACAATCACAGGAGATCGAGATGACACAAGAAACTGTGTTACAGACTGTCAGCGCATCCACCCCTTTCCCACTGGGTCAGTCTTTCAGAGTAGGACATAAAAGCATTATCTAGGGACCTCTGCTCCTTCTCACTGAGTAGGAGACTTCCCAGCAAAGTAGAACAGGTACACCACAGACTTACCAGCCCTTAGCTGAGAGAAGAGGTTTCAGATGAGAAGAAACCAGCAAGAATTCTGGCAACATGAAAAAACAAGCCAGTTTGCCACCCTCAAAGGATCACAATAGATCCACATCAATGGACCCCAACCAAAAAGAAATTGTAGAAATGTCAGAATTGAAATTCAGAATATGGATGGCAAATAAGATGAATGAAATTGATAAGAAAGTTGAAAACCAAAACAAAGAAACCAAAAAAGTTTTTCAGGACATAAATGAAAAATATGAAAAACTCATTAAGAGATAGACAGCATAAGAAAGGACATAACAGAACTTAAAAAAAAGAAAACAGTCATTTAGAGAATTACAAAATACAGCAGAAAGCTTCAACAATAGGCTAGACCTAGTAAGAAAGAGTCTCAAAGATTGAAGACAAGGCTCTCAAGCTAACTCAGTCAGTGAAAAATGCAGGAAAAATAATAAAGAAGAATGAACAATCACTCAGAGAAATATGGGAATATGTGAAATGAGCCAATATACAGATTATAGGTATCACAGAGGGAGAAGAAGAAAAAGCAAAAAGCACGGAAAATCTATTTGAGGGAATTATTGAGGAGAAGAACTTCCTTGGTATTGCCAGAGATTCAGATATCCAGACGCAAGATGGTCATCAAACAACAGGAAGATTCAATGCAAATAGGACATCTTTAAGACACATACTAATCATCCATCCTGGCCAAAGTCAAAATGAAGGAGAAAATTCTGCAAGCTACACGATGAAAGCAATAACTAAGCTACAAAGGAAAACCCATCAGGCTAACAGCAGACTTCTCAGCAAAGACCTTATAAGCCAGAGGGATTATAAGCCAGGGGCCCCATTTGTAGTCTTCTTAAACAGAAAACTGTCAGCCAAGAATGTTGAATCCTATAAAACTAAATTTCACAAATGATGGAGAAATGAAGACTTTTCCAGACAAGCAAACATTAAGGGAATTGGCACAACTAGACCTGCCCTGCAGGAAATGCTCAGAAGTGCAAAGATAAGAGCAAGAAATCAATAAAACTGATATATCTGGCAAAGAGTATATTTAAAAAACCTTCAGTGAAAATCACAGGGATTAAAAACCAAATGCGGGCCAGGCACGGTGGCTCACGCCTGTAATCCTAGCACTCTGGGAGGCCAAGGTGGGTGGATCGCTCAAGGTCAGGAGTTCAAAACCAGCCTGAGCAAGAGCGAGACCCTGTCTCTACTAAAAATAGAAACAAATTAATTGGCCAACTAAAAATATATAGAAAAAATTAGCCGGGCATGGTGGTGCATGCCTGTAGTCCCAGCTACCTGGGAGGCTGAGGCAGGAGGATCACTTAAGCCTAGGAGTTTGAGGTTGCTGTGAGCTAGGCTGACGCCATGGCACTCACTCTAGCCCGGGCAACAGAGTGAGACTCTGTCTCAAAAAAAAAAAAAAAAAACCAAATGCTTTTCCTCTAATACTGGAAACAATAAAGATCTCCAATTTTACCACTTCTATTCAACATTGTACTTTAAGTCCTACACAGTACATTAAGGCAAGAAAAAGATATAAAAATTATACAGAGTGAAAAGTGGAGAAAATCTCATCATTATTTGTAGACAGCAAAGAGTCTGTGTTCGGAAACCTTCTAGAACTAATAGGTGAGTTTAGCAAGATTTCAAGATACAAGGCCAACAGTAAGACATAAATCATCTTTCTATATACTAGTGAAGGGCGTGAACACCAGGTTGCAAAGTTTGGATTCCAGGCTTTAGGAATTCTTTGAGGTTCTTGAAGGGGTCTGCTTAGAGGGAGATTAATCTACCCAGGTCTGCAAAATGGCCCAGAGGGTGGGGCAGGGCACTGGTGGCTGGAGCCCAGTTAGGCTTTGTAGCAATGATTGTAGGCTTGTGTGCTCACCTCCAGTCCTTCATCCATCCCCCTTACCATTTGGTACAAATTGAAAATATGAACCATTTTACCATTCAAGTCCGGGGCACTTCCTGCACAGATGCTTGGAGAGCAGTTAATGATGTCACTGCCTGCTGTAGCTAATGCATCTCAGTGTCCTCTGGAAAGGTTCTTACCTGCTGCCTGCTCACCAGCAATGCTGAGCTTCTGGAACCCTGTAGGGGAAGGATCTGAGTTCAGACCACGTACTGCACAATTCAGAGATAACCCTACGCCCCAACCCATCCAGAAGATGACAATGTTCTCATTTACTTAGAATCTTTCTTTAGTTTGTAATCTGCATGTTTTGAGATGCCTTTAGTTGTAATTCATACATAGTGGCATGGCTAGAGGCTGGTGTGTATGCGTGTGTGTATTTGTGTGTGTTTGTGTGTGTGTGTCTGTGGTGTGTATGTGTGTATTTGTGTGTGTTCCTTTCCAGAGGCTGGGGATGAGGGATGATAACTTGCCTGGTTCCCTCTGATCTCTGAGAATCTGACTGTTGCAGGTGGAACTACAGGCTAAGCAGGGGAAATTGAAGGGAAGAGATGTAAGGACACAGTTTTGTTTGCATTAAAAATTTAAGCAAATAGCAGGCTGTTCTGTTTGCATGAAGGGTAGGTAAACGTGGTGGTGGAGACAAGAAGGAGAGAGAATTTGTTGTAGGTGGAGATAATTATGGACACTTTTTATTAGGCCTAGTTAAATCATCTGAAACTGTTTTAACTTTTCCCATAAAATGAAAACCAGTTTTTTGCCAGATTACACACACAGTAATAGCTTCTGCTTTCACTCCCTGTGAGAGAATAATGCATCTTCCTTCTCCCCAAGTTCCATATAATACAAACAAGGAAACTGGGATGTTGCAATAGAGTGTGGTAAGAGAGGAGTAGAGGACACAAAAGGGCACGTCCACAGCTTTGGGGACAGAGTGAGGGGTGAGGCAGGATTAGCCTGTTCCAGAAGCCACAGAATGTGTGGGGAGAAACAGAGAAAAAGTGTGCTGGCTTAGGGATCTCTGCTGCAATGTCCTCATCAATAGGCATTAGAAACAGCTGAAGTTTCCCTCTTTCTCTCCTCCCTCTTAAGATTGTGACAATAAATTAAATCCGTGATGTGAGGTGCTGAGCAATGAATCTGACATCTTGCAGGTACTGGATCAACTGCCCCTGGGTATCAGGAGAGGCAGGAGCCAAGGACAGGGCCAGGTTTCTGGATAGGGCCACTGACTGGGCACGGGAACACTGGCGTAGGTCAGAAGATGGAGGTAAACGCAGCACTGGACACATGGACGTGAGGAACCGGCGGAGACGTCCAGTAGAGAGCGGAGCGCAGGTCCGATGCTGAGCAGATGTGTAGGGAAGAGACACAGACCTGGGCGTCAGCAGCACATGAGTGATCACTGAAGCCAGCGGAGCAGATGTCCCAGTGAGAACATGGAAAATAAGACGAAAACAAGATAATGACAAGATGCTTGTAAGCCCCGACATTGAAGGTGAGGGTCGAGGTAGAGGAAGAGGAGTCATTGCCGTGGGGCCTGAGGAGGACGGCAGAGGGGAAGGGGAGACCCAGGAGAGTGTGAGATCAGGGAAACCGAGGAAGGAGAAAGGGGTCGACAGTGCCAAATGCTGGCAGGAAGGCTGAGGGGTGTCTCGGAGCCAGTGTAGGAGTGTGGCTGTGACGCGGAAGATGGAGACACAGGGCAGTAGTTGGGATGTGAGGCCAGGGGATGTTAGGAGGGAGAGCGCTGGGCATGTTTAAGGGCTGCAGCAAAGGAGTAAGCAGGGTCCAGGAACAAACCAGAGAAAGAGGAAATGCAGCAGAGAGCCAGGCTCCTACACAGGGGGAGGAAAAGGGACTTGAACCATGGATGAAGGTACTCACTGCAGACAATAACAGTACCTTGTCTTCTGTGGGGACAGGAGAGAGTTAGGACAGATATAAACAAATGCAGGTCAGTTGAAAGTTTGGCTGGAATAACTTGAAGTCACTGGTTTCTGCTGTTATTTTTTTCCTGAGAAGTAGGAGTTCCTGTCCTTTGCTGTGAGTGATAAGGTAGGATGGTGACTTAGTCTGCTCAGGCTGCCATACCAGAACACCATAGACTGGATGGGCTAAACTGCAGAGATTTTTTTTCTAGAGGCTGGAAATCCCAAGATCAGGGTGCTGCATAGTTGGGTCTTGGTGAGGGCTGCCTCCCTGACTTGTAGATGGCTGCCTGCTTGCTGTGCGCTCACATGGTAGGGGGTGGGTGAGGGAGCGGGAGAGAGAGAGAGAGGGAGGGAGGGATGTCCTTCTTCTTATAAGGGCACTAACTCCATCATGAGGGATGGGAGGCTCCACCCTCATGGCATCATCTGACCTAATTACTGAGCAGGCATTCTCCTGAATATTGTAGTCACCAAGTAGAATGAAACACTGCCTCTATCCTCAAGAAACTTACAAACTAGTGGAGGAGATACTAAGTAAATAAGCAGTTATAACACAGTGTGGTGGGACAGTTGTAAGAACATTGAAGAGGATATCCAACTTCTCCCTTTTACTGAATAAGAAAAGATGGGTTACGTAGCTTGTAATGTAACAGGAATAAGTCAGAGTCAAAATGTTAAGCCTATTTTGATGAAGGTTGAGTCTAATTTTTTCTTTTATCATTTTGCAAACATTTTAAATATTACTTATATTTTAAAAAATAAAATGGCCCATGTCTGCTCTCAATTCCATAGCTCATCTGGTGTTACTATTTGTTTCCTTCCAGATATTTTTTTTTTGAATGTGGATGATCTTAACCTAGTTTTAATGGGTATTAAGATACAGTTTAGTATTCTGCTTTTATTTCCCCAGTATTATCATAATAACTACAATGAATGTCATTGTGTATGTTATCTTCTCCACTCTCACCCCTTTGTTATAGATTCCTGGAACTGGGATTACTGACTCAGAATACATCCCATTTTTGTTAACTGGTTTTCCAAATGAGCTTCATCATTTCTGCTGCCAGCAGCAACGCATGGCTGTGCCAGTCTCCTCTGACCTGCCCACACTGGTTAATTGGCATCTAGCCTTTTTGGGTTGTTGCTGCGGCTGCAAACTTAATGACTGTAAATTGTACCTCTATCTGCATTTCCTGAATGAATTTACTCATTGATAAAGAAATATTTGCTGAGTACCAGCTATGTGCCAGGCACTCTGCTAGGTTTTGGGGATAAACAATGTTTTTTGTGAGGCTTGTGGGCAAGTAAGCAGCTGCTGGGGAGAGTGTTTGTGTATTACCTAAGTGTGATCTTTATCCATCTACCCAGTACCATTGTTGTGATTTTGCCAGTTTATATGAATTCTTCACATCATATCTGAACTGTTTGTCTTACTTGCTGCAAATATTTTCCTAATGCAACATTAGCTTCTATTATAGTTCTGTTATCATGATAACAGATAAATTTTTAATTTTTATATTATGAAATCTCTGATTTTTCTACTACTTTAATGTTTAGGAAGAAATAATCTATATTAAAATAGCCTTAGCTTCATTTTCCATCATGTTGTTGAGAATTAACAAATATAGTTATCTCAATTATCTGAAGTTTATTTCTAACTTTGTAGTGTAATCTGTAAATATTTATTATTTGATGATGTTTATTTACCCTATATTAGGTAACATATAATTATATATATTTCTAGGTTTCTATTATTTTCCATTCACCTATATTTTTATATGGAATCTATTTGTAAAATATGTGAATTAGATTTCCAACATTGCTCTTTTAAAAAAAAATCTATCCTTTGATATTCTCACCAATGTATCTTTCTAGATATGCTTTTGAACATTTTACTGAGCTCTAAGGAAAATTCTACAGGTAGTTTGATTGAAATTACACAGACACTACAAATCAATCTGGGGAGAACTGACATTTTTATAACATTTCTACTTTACTGCTCTTACCCAGACTAATGATACATCCTCAT
This sequence comes from Lepilemur ruficaudatus, assembly GCA_963574885.1. NCBI lineage: Eukaryota > Metazoa > Chordata > Mammalia > Primates > Lepilemuridae > Lepilemur > Lepilemur ruficaudatus. The sequence goes on from CAUYRT010098883.1 coordinate 57,556, forward strand.
TCATTGACTTTTCCTGCAGTAGTCTTTTCTTTTTCTTTTTTTTTTTTGAGACAGGGTCTCTGTCTGTTGGCTGAGATAGAGTGCATTGGCATTATCATAGCTCACTGCAGCCTCCAACTCCTGTCCTGAAGCAATGATCCTCTTACCTCGCCCCACAAAGTGCTAGTACTACAGGTGTGCGTCACTGCACCCGGCCTTCATTCATTGACTTTTTCTTTGTACAGTTTTATATATTTTCTTTATAGGTTAAAAAAATCTCTTAATTATTGCAATTTTTCACATTTATTATTATTTTAGGTGGAATTTCTTCCTTATAATCTCCAACTGGTAATGGTTAATATTCAAGGATTTCACTATTTTGGATATTTATCTTGAGTCTTCCTAATTAATTCATATTTGTGCATTTCTAGCTATACTACATAGACGATATGATCAAGAACAGAGGATGCATAGTTCATAGCAACAACAGCAACAAGCAATTGATGAATAATCATAGTGCGATTGAAAAGATTGAATAATGAATTTTAAAATCTTACCTTCCAATGTGTTTGCCTTTATTTTTGTTACTAATTTAGTGTGTTGGCCAAGATCTAAAAACTATCACCAATGATGGTAATTACAAGCATCTTGGTTCTGGCTCCAATTTGAATGGCGATTTTAGTCTTGTTCTGTCATGTTTAACATTGGCTGTCAATCTAGAACACATATTCGGTATCATGCTAAGTAATTATTTTTCCAATTTAAATGATACTTATTTTAGGAATAAATATTGTTTTTTTTAATGCAGTGGCATCATTGTAACTCACTGCAACCTCCAACTCCTAGGCTCAAGTGATCCTCCTGCCACAGCCCCCTGAGTAGCTGGTACTACAGGCATGTGCCACCATGCCTGGCTAATTTTTCTATTTTTAATAGAGACAGGGTCTCCCTCTTGCTCAGGCTGGTCTCTAACTCCTGAGCTCAAATAATCCACCTGCCTCAGCCTCTCAGAATGCTAGGATTACAGGCGTGAGCCACCACACCCAGCCTGTAGATTTAAATCTACATGGAAAGCAAGGCTCCTCTTCTCTTCTGTGTTAGCATAGGACGCTTTTATTTCCATCAGATAGTGAGGGACAAAAGGAGTTTGTGTGGAGAAATATTTGAGGGACCTAGTGGATCTGAAGCTGAAACTAAACGGTAGGGTTGGACAGTGAAAACAGATGATGATAATAATGATATTACTTTATTCTGGACGTGGAACATAGATTTATCTGTAAAATTCCTTTTGTGCATATTGGTTTCCAGGGTCTGTCACAACGGAGTTCATCAACTACTGTACCCTGAGGAGATTTATGGCACAGACATTGTTCTATCAACACCCACTTGTAACAGCGGCCCTTGCCCTTGAAGATCTCTTCTCTGTCTCTCACTGGCATTTCTCAACAGATAGGGTGTTCTGTGAAGGGGCCATATGTGCAAAGCAACTCCCAAACACAGAAGCTGAGAAACTAAAGAACAAGTCAGACAAATCCACTGTGTCAGTAGGAGATGATTTATTAGGGGAATTTACAGACAGAAGTGTAGTCTTGGGTGGCTGCAAAACAGGTAGCTCTTTACACTGCAATTGCCCAGACCCTGGCTTGTATCTTGGGGAAAAGTATATGTGCTTTGGAAGGAATGTGTAGGTGGCTCAGAGGATGCTATGGGAATCACAACCTATGATGTATGCAACAACATCAAAGGTTGTTTTGGAGGAAAGGCAAAACTTACAGTGGATAGGTATTTCTATTAAAGGGTAATACATCAGCTAGACATTTTGGAGGCATTCCCAGACTCAGGGTTAGTCAGGAGTCACACAGAGGATTAGCATCTAAAAATCTCTTGTGTCCCCACATAGGGTTACTTTTTAGAGCAGGTCCTGCTCACACAGAATGACAAGAAGGTGACTGGTATGGTGATGAATATGTCGGGTTTGGGAGTCTTGTTCTGTGCTCTCAGTTTTTGGTGTGCTCTTGGCTGAAGAATGATCAGACACACCAAAGAAAGGCAAGCACAAAGTGAAATTTATTGAGGGGGAGCAAGATAGGATTATAGAGCAAGAGTAAAATATAGGTTTACAGAGCAAGATACATACACCACAGGTGATGACCAGACCCCTTGTTGTAGCAAAAGAGAGCTTGGTTATGGTCCAGGTCTTGTTTTGTAGTGTCCAGATAGGGACCTCACTGTAGTTCAGATATCATCATGGAACCACTTTGATGTATAATTGGGTGTTATATGACCTGTTTCTTACTGTACATGTGGATCTCCCAGGAGCCTCTCTGAAAGCCCATTTGTTTGGGGGTGGGGGAGGGATAAACCACAACATAGATTTAAGCTAATGATGTGATAATTAGCCTTAGGTTGTCCTAAGTCACCTTCTAGACTCTGTTGTCCCTGTGCTGCTTGGCCTGAGGGCTACAGAGTCCTCTGCATTCTTTTGCAGTTAGCATGCTAAGTTCTGATTGGTATATTGGTAGGGTGTCCCCTCTTCCCCTAGGTATAGCAGTCGCTAGGGACAGGATTAAGGTGGGGCAGCACCAAGATGGGGCCTGGGGCCTGTCCTTGTCCTTCTTTCCAGGTAGGGCAATTGCTTGAGGCAGCACCAAGGCAAGGCACCCAATTTCATCCCTAAGAGACCCAAAATCCCTTGCTATCTACCTAACAAATATACCCACAGAGCTCCCTTGACCTGAGGTGACAGGAGACCACACTCTTGCAGCTATTACAGAGAAGGGGCTTAGACAGATACTGGTGAGTCTCCTGTGTACTGGCCAGAGTGCCAGCCATGCCTGGAGTTCATGAAGAAGGTGCAGAAGATGTCACAGATTTTTCTTTCTTCTGCTTGGAGCTGCCAAAAAGGAGAAACCAGAGATAAGCCCAGAACTGTTAATTTTCCATTCTTTTCAGCTTGTAACCTTCTGAGAACTTTCTCAGGAAGATGCTAACCACTACTTCCTCCTTTTGTGACTACTTCCCTCTCTTCTTTTTTGACTGCTCACACCACATGTAAAGTAGGCCTATCCCAGATGAAGGGCTGAAGGAATAACAGTTGCTAAAGAAGAATCACGCTAATCACTCATTGACAGGGGAGAGGGGAAAGATTCATACTGAGAGTAGTTTGGGTCCATAGGCTCATTCAACTTTCTTCAATCCAAGGAAGGGAGAGATAATTTACAACTGTTAGGAAGAGAATAGTTAGCAAATATGATTCCACCTACAAAAGGGACAGTAGTAAGGTGAAACTGACACATCAGAGGGAACTACAGTGTCAGTTATAATTCTTGATATGTGTATATGTCTCTTTATTCGTCAGCAAGGCATTACTTTTGCCTTGCATATTAAGAGTTTTCTCCTGTAAGTGTGTAGCACAGAAAAAAGTGAATACATTATTCTATATTCTACCATATTCACTTTTGGAAAAATGAAGCTGCTCTCTAGACTGAGTGACCCAAAGATATGGTTCTTTTAAATCTGGACAATGCTCTCAACTTCCTTAACTCAATTGATATTTATAGAACACTATATTCTAAAATTGTAGACTATACATTACTTTCAAGTACACATGGTATCTCACCAAGATAGACCATATGCTCTGCCATAAAACAAATGGCGATAAATCTGAGAAGATTAAAATAATAGAACATTCTCCAACTGCAGTGTAATTGAATTATAAATCAATACCAATAAGATATTTAGGAAAATCCTGAATACTTGGAAATAATCACACATTTTTAAATAATTAATCAGTCAAACAAAAAATCATGAGTATTAGAAATTATTTAGAACTGAACAAAATACTGAAAATATACAAATAATCTAGAAGAATGCAGGAAGGGGGAAAAATTTTTTAAAAATCAGAGGAAAACAAAAAATAAATAATTAAATAGAAGGCCTAAATCTAACTATATTGATGAAGATAGTAGTTTGTGAGAGATGGCTAAACCAGTGTTATGAGAAAAATATATAGCTTTTAATTTATAAGTAGAAGAATAAAATTAAACATCTATTTCTCCTCATATACAAAAATCTACTTAAAATAGATTAAAGACTTAAATGTAATACCTGAAACTATGAAAATACTAGAAGAAATGCTTCACAGGGGAAATGCTTTAAGACATTTGCCTGGGAAAAGATTTTATGGATAAGATCCCAAAAGCACAGGCAACAAAAGCAAAAACAGGCAAATGTGATTCCATCAAACTAAGAATGTTCTGCACAGCAAAGAAAATAATCAACAGAGTGAAGAGACAAAATGCAGAATGAGAGAAAATGTTTTCAAACTATTCATCTAATAAGAGATTAATATCCAGAATATATATATAAAAACCCCCAAACAACTGAACAGCAAAAACCCCAAATAATCTGATTTAAAAATGGGAAAATAATCTGAATAGACATTTCTCAATAATAGATGCTGGTAAGCATGAGGAGAAAGGGGAACCCTCATACACTATTGGTAGGAATGTGAACTAGTACAGCTACTAGGAAAACAGCACGGAGGTTCCTTGTCAAACTAAAATAGAGCTACCATATGCAATTCCACTACTGAGTAGATATCCAACAGAAAGAAAATCAGTATGTTGATGAGACATCTGCACTGCCATTTTTATTTCAGCACTGTTTATAATAGCCAAATTATGGAATCAATCTAAGTTTCCATCAGCAGATGAATGGACAAAGACAATGTGGTATATGTACACAACTGAACACTATTCAGTCATAAAAAAGAATGAAATCCTGTCATTTTGAGGATGAGCCCGGAGGACATTATGTTAAATGAAATAAGCCAGAAACAGAAAGAGAAATACTGCATGTTCTCACTCATATATGGAAGTTAAAAAAGTTGGTCTCATTGAAGTTGCAAGTAGAATACAATGTTTAATCAATGATGGGCCACATATACCATGGTGATCTCATGAGATTATAGGACCATATTTTTACTGTACCTTTTCTATGTTTAGACATGCAAATACTTACCATTGTGCTACAATTGCTTACAGTATTCAGTACAATAACATGGTGTACACCTTTGTAGGCTGGGAGCAATAGGCTATGTCCTATAGCCTAGGTGTGTGGTAAACTATATCATCTAGGTTTGTGTAGGCACATTCTACAATGTTCACACAATGATGAAATTGCCCAATGACACACTTCTCAAAACGTATCCCTGTCAGCTGTAGTGGTTACTAGAGGGTGGGCAGGGGCCGGGGTGGGCGGATAGGGAGAGATTGGTCAATGGATACAAAATTACAGCTAGTTTGGAAGAATAAGTTCTAGTGTTCTGTAGCACTGTGGATGACTACAGTTAACAATAATTTATTGTATATTTTCAAATAGCTTAAAGAAAGGATTTTGAATGTTCCCAACACAAAGAAATGATAAATGTTTGAGGTGATGGGTATGCCAATTACCCTGATTTGATCATTAAAATTTGTACACATGTATGGAAATCATATTGTACCCCATAAATATGTACAATTATGTGTCCATTAAAACAAAAATACACACACACACACACACACACACACACACAAGGAAAACTACTCAGCTACAAAAAAGAAGATCTTGCCATTTGTGACAACATGGATAAACCTAGAGGACATTATGTTACATGAAATTAACCAGGCACAGAAAGACTAATACTATATTGTCTCACTTACATGTGCAATCTAAAAAAGTTCAACTCATACAAGTAAAGAGTGGAATGGTGGTTGCCAGAAGCTGGGTGACAGGGGTGGAAGGGGAAAGGGAAGATGTTGATCAATGGTACAAGGTTACAGTTAGATAGGAGGAACAGGTTCTGGTGTTCTAATGCACAGGGGCGTGACTATAGTTAATAATTATGTATATTTCAAAATAGCTATAAAGAGGATTTTGAATATTGTCATCACAAACGATAAATGTTTGAGGTTAGGGATATGCTAACTACTCTGATTTGATCATTACACAATGTATACATGTATCAAAACATCACATTGTACCCTATAAATATATAAATATAATTATTTTTTGTCAGTTAAAATATAAAATCAACCTTTAAAAAAAGAAGCAAGAAAAAGAAGAGCAGAGAAAACAAAAGGTATCAATTTTCTATTGTTGTGTAACAAATTACCATAAATTTAGCAGCTTATGTCAGTGTGTATTTATTACCTCAACAGTTTCTGTGGATCCAGAATCTGACACATTTCAACTGGATCCTTCGCTCAAGGTATCACAAGGCTGAAATCAAGGTGTCAGCTGGCTGCTTCCTCATATGGAGGCTTGATTAGGGAAAGATTCACTTCTCACGTCTCTTCATTTCCTTTTAGTTATATGACAGGTCCTCTTCTACTTGCTAGCTGCTGGCTGGAGACCACCCTTATCTCCTAGAGGCTGCTCCTTTGCACAGGCAGTTCACAACATGACAGTTTGTTTCTTCTTTGAGGCCATTAGGAAAATCTGTGAAGCTTCTCATCTTTTTAAGGGCTTACTTGATTAGGTAGCCTAGGATAATTTTCCTTTTTATTAACTCAAAGATAAATGATTAGTAACATAATCATAAGAGTGACATCCCATCATATTCACAAGTCTTGATCATACTCAAGAAGAGGAAATAGGAGAAGGATGTGAGGAGTTAGAGGCAAGAATCTTAAAAGCCATTTTAGAATTCTGCCTACCACTCATAAAATAAGGATAAGAAGAGAAATAATGATAAAAGCAGAAAGCAACAATATAGAAAACATAAAAAATAGTCAATTAACAAAGACAAAAGATGGTTCTTTGAAAAGATCAACAAAATTGAAAAACTCTTAGCTAAAAGATCAAGAAGAAAAAGAGAGCATGTACATCACCAATCTTAGGAAAGAAAGAGGAATTAGCACAATAGATACTTCAGACATTAAAAGGATAATAAAAAGTTATATAAAATTTTATGCTAACAAATTTGACAGCTACATGAAATGGACAAGTTACTTGAAAAACATAAACTACCAAAATTCACACACACACACACACACACACACACAATGTGAATAGTACTATTTCTGTCAAGAGCTTAAATTTCTTATCAAAAAACTTTCCCGGCTGGGCCCGGTGGCTCACGCCTGTAATCCTAGCACTCTGGGAGGCCGAGGCGGGTGGATAGCTCAAGGTCAGGAGTTCAAGACCAGCCTGAGCAAGAGCGAGACCCCGTCTCTATTATAAATAGAAAGAAATTAATTGGACAACTAAAAATATATG